>CM023485.1:79078969-79312825 GCA_013339685.2 Hyalomma asiaticum | reverse complement strand
TTTTTTAGCTGGATCCGAAGGTCGTGGGATCGAATCCCTGCCGCGGCGGCTGCATTTCGATGGAGCCGAAATGTTGAGGCCCGTGTGCTGTGCGATGTCAGTGCAGTTAAAGAACCCCAGGTAGTCGAAATTACCGGAGACCTCCACTACGGCGTCTCTCATAATCAGAGCTGGTTTTGGGACGTTAAACCCCACAAATCAATCAATTTCTTAGTTGAGAAAGGTTGACTGCATCCTGCACTAACGGCATCCGAAATTTAACTACCAGATCTGAGGCACACTTTGAGGAGCCATCATGCGCTCAAATACAATTAAAACTCACCAAATCAACAAATCGCCCACAACATTCAAGTACTAGCACTGGCGTCCTGTTAAAATTACAACTTCACGTTCTGACTTTATTTTTCTTCTAAGAATTACCATATATGGAAAACGAAAAATATGACACTTCTGATAGAGTTATTTGTCACACAGCCCCAGGCAGGCGAATTCTGTTCGAAAAAAATAAAAAAAACTTCACAGTCAGTATATACAACGTAATTCAGTGCATCCTTTTACATTTAATCATAAACCAAAGGCGTACTCTTTTTTTTTTTCATGTCGCCTATTTGTTTCCGTTTAGTTAACACATTTTATTTTTTCGTTTTTCAAGTTAGACGTCACTTTCTTTATTTTTATTCTCAGGTCACCATCACCCGTAAGACTCACAAAAATGGGCCAGGGAGGGCAGCACGCCCTTCGTCGGCTAAAGTCATTGGTCGGCTTTCCAGAGTGCTGAGTCCTCTTGCCTTGCTCAACTTCCCTGCACAGCCGTATCTCCTCATCCACAACTCGAGCACAAGCGGCAGGAGGTGTTCCCTATCTCACTCCCGGACGTGTTGTCTCTCGAAAGCACGTCCCCGTTCCTCAACTGGACGCTGTAGTCCCAGCCCGTGCCGGGCCATGCGCTTTTAAAAGTAACGCCGTCACCCCGCCTTCACTGAAGCGTGCCGGGAAGCCCAAGTGGCTGGGATAGAGAGAGCACACCGTCGATAAGTGAACAGATGGGTGCGAGGCAGGAAGGAAAAGTGGCAAGGGAGGCTTTGAACGAGTCTCAGTGAGCCTCCACCGTGCGCGCTCGAGAACTCCGTGTTCAAGCGAAGTGCTCGACATTCAGGTGTATAAGACAGAGGTCACGCGTCTGCGATTGGATGGGGAACTGAGAACCCGTGCAGTCCTAGGCCAGTGACAATGAGTTCACAGTGGAGATCAAAAGAACAAAAATGAGGCCAAACACGTACCTGAAGAACGTGCGGAGGGGAAGGCTTCGGAGGACGTGCACAAAGGGATACTTCGGAAATTGCGTAGAGAGCATTTATTTCTGTTTGTTCTTATTCTTGTTTAATGACAACCATAGGAGACGGAAGCTCCAATGAATCTCAATTACATGTGATTCTCCCAGCCGGCGCGGCACGAACTGCTTCAGAAAGTGCTTCGGTGCTCATGCTTTCTTTTCAGGACAACCGGGCTTCCTCTTGAGTGCTGCGTGCGTCACGACCACGTGACAATATGTAGTGCCCTGAAATATGCTATTATCCACTTCCGATTTTTATTTATGTTCAGCATAATGATCCCTGAACCTACGCCGATAATGCGGTTTTTTCTTTTTCGTATGCATGAGCACCTGAACAAGGGCCGCTATATTTTGAACTGTTGGGAACATACATAGTTCGGCCTCCAAATGCGAACAAAGGGCACTAGATGCTTTCTCTGTGACACATGTTCTGGCCGTAACTACCCGATCTCATCCGCACTGCTCAGCAACAACTACTACTACTACTACGACTACGACTACTACTGCTACTGCTACTACTACTACGACGACGACGACGGCAGGCGCTGCTCATAGCAAACCTGGCACACTGCCTGAGCAAGGCGTAGTGCTGCTAACGCCTCTGCAATACATGTTGTAGTGTATATAATTATAAGCGCACCATTTGGAAAAACGATTATTATCGAATTAGTAAGTCATTAGGGCACTAAGCACTAATCTCCTACGGAGAAGACGCTTGGTGAGCTAGGAAATGCTCAAAAGAAAAAAAAAAGAGAAGAAAGACAAGTGGTCATCCCTATTCTGAGCTTTCGCACTAATGAGCATGATTTCATAGCCCTTGTAGACTTCTACAAAGGCATACATACTCACTTATGTGTAAAAGGGCATATATATTCACTTATGTGTAAAAGAGATATTCATTTAGTTTTATGGAACCTGGAGACCTAACATGGCCTGTTTCAAACAGTTTCAATGAGCCATTCAGGTAGGATACTAAAAAACGAAATGGGTTTCGTGACGCCATCTCCTGGGAATTTAAGCCACGGAAATAAATATTTTGTCTTCCAATATGGCCTCGATCTTGTCCTCTAATATTGAACGTATTATGACAAAATTAGTGACAGTGGCATTGCTGAACAACAGTTTATCTCTATGAACCACTGCCATGTTTCACTGTAATGTCCCTTTAATCAACAAATGGGCTACAAACCGTGAACATTGCTTATATTCAAGAAGAAAAAAGAGAACAGTCACACACTTGTACCTAATTTGCTAAATTATCGAAGATTTTCAGAAAATTGGGCTAACGTGTAACAGCAATAAGAACGTGTGACAACGCTTGCAGATACGTTCACGCTTGCTTTTTCTCTATAGATTGGAAGATGAACCATAGCTAAGAAGGCTGCAGGGGGTGTTTGCGAATACCCCGAACAAACAAGAAAAACCTTGCTGCCCCCTCTCCTCACCAAGTTAAAAATGCACAAAAATATTTTTGGATAAACGCGTAAGGCGACCAGTACCATTCGTTATCTCGCTTTAATCGGATGGTCAAATGACCTTTATCATAAGCAACGGAAAGTAACCTAGAATTCTAAAAAGCCGGAAATGACCCCGTCCAGAGTTTAGGAAGGGAAGTGGAATTCTATTTTATATTTCTGATACGTTTTTAATACAGAACATCACATATATGTATCTAAAAGCTTCACCAAATTAAAAATGTCGACTTGAAAGCTGGCGACCCGTCATATCTTATGAAGAGCATGTTCCAATTCATCGATGACCGTGGTGGAAAACAATCCGGTAATCACTGCAACGAATTTCAGTGTTTTTGTACTTTCGTCATACCGTTTTCTCCTAAGCGACAGAGTGCGCGATGTCCAAAGAGAGGCGCGATATGTGAAGCATGCATCAGGAACGTAAAATGAATCTGCGTTGTTGTCTCGCTATACCGATTTTGGTACATATGAAGTTAACAAAACAGCCACAAGAGCACCAAGACTGTGGCATGTAAACCATGCCGATGGTGACACGCATGTCATGATTCTAATGTTATAACCTCTCATTTATGTTCCTCACGCAGTCATGTTGTGGCATACCAATTTTCGTATACATCCCATTAAATAAAAGATTGATACGCTCAAAGTCGACGAGTTTCGCTAATAAATGCTTCACATGTAATGTATGTGCAACAGAGAACTGAGAGAGAAGCCCTTTCTCGGTATCATTGAGTAAGATCCACCAATTTTCTTGCATTCTTTCCTATTTTACTGGTTGACTTACGACTAACCCCCTGGCCCGCCAGCGTCGGAGAACGACCTTCGTTCCCGAAGAGCGAGCGCGGAAACACTAGCCCATAAAAAATGACGCAAGGAAAAACGAATATTTATCACGAAGATGTCGCAGAAACCGCTAAGCGTGATCCGTACTGAAGTGCGGGCCGTGCGCTTACCGAGCGCACACGCAAAAAAAAAGAAAAGAAAAAAAAAAGAGACATCAAAGGGCTTTTTATTTTTCCTCTGTTTCATTTTCTCTGAGGTTAATCCGTGTCTAACGGCACGGAGGGCCACTGCTGCCTATCGTGAGAATAAAATTCGTGGGAGCCTCTCGGCCAATTTGTTCTCGCACGCATTGCTGTTTGATGAGTTACACGACATACGATTATTTGAGTTCTCAGTAGCGCCGGCCGCTAGGCCAGAAAGGCCCCCAAGGCAAATATCACGGAAGGTTTAGGTCGTAAACACCCTTTTTATTGGAAAAACCAATGTTGGGATGCCAGGGCGAGATGGGACATAGCCTGAAAGAAAAACAACGTGACGCAACAGAAGAAAGAGGACGCACGGATACAGCGCTGGTAGTTAGGAGAACGGCAGTACGGCCTGTAAGAACGCAGGAGCAAAGCGAAAGCGAATCTTGCGCACCACTCACTTTGAAATGAACCCTACAGCGAGAAGAATGCTCGCAGATAACGCAGGATGGAGGCTCGATTAAGCGGATCATCGCCCTTTATATTGGTGCCTGGAAGTGTCCAGCATATATGTTGAATCCAATGAACATCCGATGTTAAGGAAAAGAGAGAGGAATATATCTTGTCTTTATTGAAAATGTGTAGCACTCCGGGATAAAGGAAGTTAGTTAGTCATATGTTCTGCTATTATTCGTTTTTTCTTGAAATGTCGTCGAGTACGGTCGTTCATTATTTAAGCAGTTTAATGCGTATGCGTGCTGTTCCTTGCGCACTCAAAGCGGAATGTGCACGTTGCACTGTAGACGCCGGGTTTTCAGAGAAGAAAGAGCGGTATGTACCCAAGACAAAAAAAAAAAAAAGCAGTGAAGACAATTTAAATGACCCCAAAGAACAACAGACATTCCTTTCGCCAGATCCAAGTGACCGTTGCGGATAGCGACTAAAATAATACGAACAGCTATCTCAGAGTTCTTTGCATTCCTTGTTCTACTGTGCAGCAGTATTAGCGGAGTGACTGCGAGGCGCCATTGTGCAGCCACGCCCGCTCAGTCGGCTCCCTCGTTAACTATTGTCGGGGCGTTCTGAAGGTGCAGGCATGGAAAAAAAAATATAGCAAGAACACGTCGCCTTTTTCAATGGTCCTCTCATTGCAGAGGCCCCATCGCTCCTCTTCTAGTGTGGCGCATAGCAGACACTGCTGCATGAAGGAAAAATTTTTAGTCTTTGGTTACATTTTACTCGTCTTTTAAACATTGATTGTCTTGCGCGGCGAGTGCGCTGTTCGTGCATATTGTTTGCGACAACGGAAATTGCAACGAATTTCATTTTACACTAACGAAACTGCAACTTCTTGCTTTTCTACTCCGTGCTTGAATTGACAAAGGTATTCGTAGGGTTGGAGGGAACAGCACCCTTGAAGACTTTCAGAACTTCGAAAATATCCAATTGAGAAGATGATGCATTCCGTAACACCTATCGCGCCCTTCTGCAGAACCTTTCGATATTATGAGGGCGAGCGGGGAGTACAGTTACAGGCGAAACTTTGCTTCACAGTGGCCCTACAAGACTCGATATTGCATCTGCAGTGTACCAGTTGTCGACCCTTTAAGGCTGGAATTAAAAAGCGAGCCACGAAAAACTCTCCACTGTCATGATTAAGGCTCAAAGCATTGTTATTTTTCCTCGTCTACGTGATATAAAGCGCAGCTTTTGAGCTTTCTTAGGTTTGTCGCCAATACGGTGTTGATAGGATCAAGGGGAGGCGTCCTTGAGGATGGGGAAAATGGAATAAAAGAGCAGAAAAAAGAGCAAGGCACGTATAGGGGGCTGTAGGTATCTTGTCCCCCACTTGGTCTTTAACGGGCGCAGATGTCGTATGGTACACGAGCTTCTGGCATTCCACCTCCATCGAAATTCTAGCTCTACGGCTGGCTTTGAGCTGCAGTTTTTCGTGTCCGCAGTCAAGTGCCATAGAAACTATGCCACCGCAGTGGACGGCGAAAGCACGCGAAGGTACAAATCTGGCAGTTTTCATTGCCCTTATTCCACTGATCGTTTTTTAAAGCTCCCACTGTAGATGACGTTTAAAGAACCTTGATCGAAAAGCTGGAGTCGTGATCTGGCCACTTAAACGAGACGGTCAAGGTACGCAGACGAGAAAATCCTGGCAACCAGTCGAAACGTAAAAAAAAAAAAATACGTGGTCTCTGGCATTGTACAGGAAAGTGTTTACATTTGTTAACTGCTATTGAAACAAGTTGCAAAGATATTGCTTCCAAGCCGAGACTGGGAATGTAGCTCAGCTATAGACATTATTCAAACAAAAGGGGTGAAACTACAACATTAATTTGTTCAGTCTTGGATCTTGCCCCAAGACCTGCTAAAAGTGAATACTGGTTTACATAAACGTTGCACGTACAGACTAACACAGAAGAAGCAGACATGCTATCATATTTTACGAGAGGCACTGACTAAAGAAAATAAAACTGCAGGAGATAACATGCGACGTGAAGGTTGCTATTCGCACTCAAAATGATCCTTATTCTAGTTCTATGCACTCTAGATTACAGCAAAATCCCAAAGAATTTCGGAAGCATGTAAAACAAAATCGTAAGCAGGGTAGTCGCTCCATTCGTGGGGATTGGCACTGACACTGTACACGACGAAATCCCCGAGACCGAAACTTTTATTCAGTATTTCCGCTGCTCTCACCCCTGTGATAAGAAACGAGAGGAACAGACTAGCCACCTGAAGCGCAATAGGCGAAATATATACAACGCCAGCTTTTCCACACGTGGAATTGAAGTGGTGTCAAAAGTGTTAACTGTGTGAAAGGCGTGTGGGCCTCATGACTTACCAAATGGGTTTTTCGTTTCGACAAGCGGACTTGTCTTCGTCAGGGCGGCAACAGTTGCCGCCCTGACGAAGACAAGTCCGCTTGTCGAAACGTTGGCTCCCGCGACATTCCCTGTTCTAAATCGTACTTTGCGATTTGTTCATCGATTCAAGCATCCATCTTCCCCTGAGCTTGTCTTCTAGTTTCAAATGGGTTTTTACAGCTTTGTAACATCAGTGGCGTCATATTTGAAGATAATTTGTAATAAATCTGTGGAACAGTCCTTTCTTTCGGGTGAGTCGAAAATTGAGAGCACTGTACTGATCTATAAATCAGGCGCCCGCGGTGATGTAGCGAATGACGGGCCGTTGTCCTTGTCTTGTGGTTTCCTGTAAAATTTTAGAGCATATTTTGTATGCTACTGTTGTAGCACACATTAACCAGCATGGTTTATTTAATCCAGCACAGCACGGATTTCAGAAAGACCTTTCATGTATCACGCTTCGAACATAGTTTACACACCACATAGCAAAAGCTGTAGGTCATAGAATAGCTGTCGACTGCGTCTTCGTCTTCTTGGATTCCCAGAAGACATTTGGCACCTCGTCCCATGTTTTATCAGGTTAAAAAATTGCAGCTCAAAATATGCATGCGTAGGTTTTTTCTTGGATCAGATAGTATCTCACGTCACGAAGGCAGTATGCTATTGTTAACGGAGCTCAATCTCGCATGGCAGACGTCACATCCGGTATACCTCGAAGATCGGTGTTGGGTCCATTATCATTTCTTTTATGCATAAATAGTATAACTGACGGTATCAAACCCCAAATGCGTTTACTCACTGATTACTGCGTGTTATACTTAGAAATAAAAGACGGTCGACGATGTGGTTCTTCTTCAACAAGGTGAAGAAAAATTGATTTCTGGGGTTGTACGCCCCAAAACCAGCTATGATTATGTGAGACGCAGTAGTGGAGGGCTCTGTGAATTTCGACTTCTTGGGGTTCTTTAACGTATATTGACATGTCACAGTATACGGGACTAAACATTCTGCCTCTATTTAAATGCAGCCACTGCTGCAGGGATTCTATCCCTCAACCTTCGGATCAGCTGCTGCGTGCCATAGCCACTAGACCACCTTGTCGGGCAAAGTAATGGGGATATAGCTAATAGTTACATATCACAAACTGAAAGAGTTCTTGAGGATATTTACCCTCAACTGGTATCGAAGTACAAATTTATATTACATTTACCAGGAAAAAGAATCCACATGTAAGCAGTTATAAGAACCGTATATGTTTAACAAGTATTTGAATACAAATATCAGGATATTTCTTTTACGTCTACGCTAACGTGACAGAGACCGGTCGATTACTCTGCAGCAAAGGCGCGAAAAGTGCTAGGCATTATACGATGGAATCTTAGAACATTTAGTATGCCAACTAAAGAATTATTGTACAAGACTAATGTTAGATCTTAGGGAGAAGCGGCCCGACGTAGTTCCTTCGGACCTAATGAAGTTCTTTTTATGTCTGTCTCGACCTAGAGGCGCAAAGCTAGGTCACAGTTGAGCTGACGGTCTTCCCTTCTTCGCTTTGCCATCCTCATCCTCACATTCCTTTCCCACCTCCTTGTTACACAACAATATACATAAGTATGCTATGGCTTACCCCTTCCACTCGTCACTTTCCTCTTCCTCACCGTCACATCACTCCTCCCCAACCTCACTATACCCTTTCCCACGCTTTCGCTATGCTATTCAAGGCTATGCTATGCTTTACTTTGCCCTTCTCCTTTCCCTCCTCCTCGGCATCACTTCCCCTTCCCACATCCTTGCTGTACCATAGTGTGCATGGGCATGCTTTGCTGTTCACCACGTATGGAGATTCTTTTCCGAAGCAGCGTGAACCGCTGGCGTGCCTCTTTGTTAGAACAGCCGCCTGCCACGCAGCCGGCGTCCCGCCACGGTGGTCTAGTGGCTATGGCACTTGGCTGCTGATCCGAGAGTCGCGGAATCGAATCCTGGCTGCGGCGGCTGCATTTCTATGGAAGTGAAACGTTAAGGCCCGTGTACTGCGCGATTTCAGTGCACGTTAAAGAACCCCAGGTGCTCAAAATTTCCGCAGCTCCCAACTACGGCGTCTGTCATAAACAGATCGTGGTTTTGGGACGTTAAACCCCAGTAATCAATCAAGCCACACAGCCGGCCTGGGTGCGTTTCCCGCTCTAACCCAGCAAGCGTTTTTGCGGTGGTAGCATAAAAGACTCAAAGAAATAGTAAAGCATGTTGCAGCTAAAGCGTTCTGATCTGGCAGCGCGGAAGGTTATCTAGGTGCGAAGAAGAACTGCGTCAGTTTCGCGAGAGAGGACCGAGAGGCATTGTTTTAGAACCCTTGTGGCCCATACCCGATATGCCCAGTTTTCAGGTTACGACGGACATTCTGCATCGAGCTATAACAGCTTCGCTGTTAGGAAGATATTCGGCGGATTCCACGTATTGTGGGAACTGGTGTCACGTGAGGCAATGAGCGGGCAATTCGTCTATGCGGAACTATTTCGCATTCATCGAAGTGTTAGTAATAGCACCAACGCCTGTGTTGCATCAATATCTATCTATCTATCTATCTATCTATCTATCTATCTATCTATCTATCTATCTATCTATCTATCTATCTATCTATCTATCTATCTATCTATCCTTTCTTGTGCTGCGCCCATCGTTTTCTTTCTCGCTCTGTTTTCTGCTTGAGTTTTGGTGCTGACTCTGGGTAGATTAAAAGACCGTCAGAGGTAACTTTCTAGCAGCTGTACATTGTCTACTGCTGCCTCGAGGGCAGCAGTAGACAATGTACAGCATTTTTTTTTTCGAGGGGGTCCTAATTTTAACAGCATGGTTACTCTACTGTAGCTTGTCTCAGCTTTGGCTGGGCCTACCCGCTGTCTTGAGTTAAGCCTACAAAAGAACACGGCGTCCTGAGGAATGTGGTGAGTCCTGATTTCTAATGTTCCATACATAATAAACAAACGCTAATCGTGAAAAGCAGGTAAGTCTACCCTTGGTTATCAGTGCGCTTAATGGCTATAGTTTTCAGAGAATTTTATTGAAACGTGCAATTAGACACCATGAGCCTTCTCTGGAGTATTGATCAATTATTATATAGGGAATATAAAGTAAAACATTACAAAAGTTGTTTGCTTGGATATGCTACGAATTTTCCATCTTTTGTTCTGCCTTAACTTCAAAGTATAATCATTAATGACACGCCTAAGAATTTCAGATTTTTCTTCTCTAGCGCCATCTTGTTTAGTACTGCTCAATAAGTGCGCCTATTCTGTAGCACCAACGGATGTTTACCTCTCTTTGGCACCTCCCTTTCGCGTCCTTTTTTTGGCGCCCACGGCGTTATTTAAATTGACCGTATCAGTCGCACATGTCACAAGGGGCACGCAGCTCCATTTTTCGCTACAATATTGACCATTACAAGGTGCCCCAGGCTTGCGGCACTTTTCATGGCTTACTTTGACTATTAGTTTTCACTCTTCTTTGTTTCTCGTTGCTTATTTTTTCAATGGGCCTGTGAATGTCACATTTAGGTAACACGGCCGCTGAGATACCCGCATTTCGTAGTAAATAAAAAATGAACTACGTCTATTCATGATGGTATGCGGCTTTCGGCCTCTCTACACGGTGATAGCTGAGGTCCAGATCAATCTTGAGGCGCGTTCGTTGACGAGTGCAAAGCTTACGTGAGTGCTTACATGACAGGAGTGCTTACATGGCAGCGTCTTCACAGCGATCGGACGTGAGTGAAGCAAAACATGATTCTAAGCTTACAAACTCTTAACGCATAAATGTGTCGCGAGGATACCTTCATTAATAACAGATGTGTCGCTGGCGCAGTTCTCTCGTACTCTACATTGCCAATAGCTCACCTGTTATCGTCATGTAACTGCAGCTTGTCGTCGCCAAACTTGGCGCGCCCTCACAAATAGGGATAGAACTATACCTTACATGCTCCTGGTATATTTTCCGCGCACAGAAGCTCTTTACTCTCAAGCGAACTACGGGCACCGCATCACATCATGTTAAATGCAAGACGCTTGTGATTGATTCGCACATATAATTTTCTTTTGAACTGAACTGACTGGTATTGCACTGTGCTTTCTCTTGCTTCTTTGAAGGATATTACGAGCATGCAACAATGAAATAGTACAATTCATTGGTTATTTTCCAAAGGGCATAGGATTTATGTCACTCTTTTACGTTTTTTTCAGCCGTGCACAGCTTTTACATTGTGTGTAGGCATCGTGTCTCTGTATATATGAGTAAAAGAACGATCACTCGAGTCTTATTTATGCTTTTTTCAAGGTATAAATTAGTCGCCCGCTTCAGCGGAAACCTCATTGAACTATTATTGTATATCGCTTATTTTAAACTTGGAGCTTTAGATTTCTGATTCCATGGCACACTTTCGTACCTTCTGATCGTAGACTAAGACACTGGGAAATGAAAATAGCATTAAGGCTTTCCTTGAACATAGGAAGTGTTGTCACTCTTTGTTAGGCGTGAAAACGTTACAGGACATTTTCTTCAAACTTTAACTACATCTCTCAAATTTGTGAGGGAGGCTCCATTTTTCTTCTATGCACTGCTCTCCCGCTCTCCTAATTAAAGTTAAGCACGTAAACTTAAAGGAAACTGCCAACTGCGCTGAAGGCAGACTGAACCTTCATTACATATGGTCATTAGCATTTGCTACTCCCAACAGCTGATTAGACCCGCTCAGCAAACTCGTAATCAATGCTTTCCTACTCCGGTGAGAACAGCGTGCTTGCTGCAAACTCTCGAGGGTGTGCAAGCGATCCAAGATGTCAGCATTTTCATACCCGAACGTGCGAAGTATTGTACGAATGCACACATAGCCGTATATGCTCACCCTAGAGATATGCGTTTTGATTACGTTGTCTCTTTGAGTTTTGAAGGTCTTGCTTTGTCAAACAACGTTTGTCATTTGTATTTTGCTTGTGATAATGAATTTGCCTTCCATCAGCTTGCGTTGTTTGCGAGTTGTTCATTGTGAACGACCAACTTTGTTTGTAATCAAACTTTGGCGATAACACAAAAAAGCACAATCGCATTCTTATCTTTTCTGAGGGGGCGTTTTGATGCTTAAATTACAGAAATCCCCTTACTAGAAGAGAAGCTCAGGGGAAGATGGATGCTTGAATCGATGAACAATCGCAAGGTACGATTTAAAACAGGGAATGTCGCGGGAGCCAACGTTTCGACAAGCGGACTTGTCTTCGTCAGGGCGGCAACTGCCTTCTCCAGCGTTCGTTTATGTACGCCTTTGTACACCCTCCCCCGTCCTCAGAAAGAGAGGAGGAGAAGAGCAGCAGGTGCGAACATACACACACAAAAGGAAAAAAAAAAAGGGGGGGGGGGGTTGGGTGTAAGGGTATTTGGGTGACAGGTGTTAGCGTGACTACTATAAATGGCAAGAGCGAAAGTTTCTAGAGAATCCGCTCTTTGTACATATCTTGCACATGCATTGTGTGCACAGGGCTAGAAAGCAGGGTGGAAAAAAGGAAACACACACTCGGAACAAAAGTTACTCCTATGTCATGTGTCCCCCTCCTCCACACCGTACCACCTGCCCCGCACCAACAATGCATTTCATGGAAAGCATGGAGCTAAAAAAAGGTAACTACACTGTTTAACGTCCTTGTTCTCCTGGAACTGGATGGGGGCTCAGCACCTGAAAGTAGACTTTCTGGGAGAAACATTGTTAGCTTGTGCATACCTCAACCTTTTGTCGTCTTTGTTAACACTCTTCCGTATCTAATGGACTCAAGAGTTCCCTTTGAAAGGTTTATGCCTGTAGGTTGGAGAGTATTGAACCTGTATATGAGATACGATTCCCTGTATTTTCTGTCCCTCGGCGAGCGGAAGTTTCCTTGGAGTATGTAGAGTTTCAGTTCATCGAAATTATGACCTGTCATATTAAAATGCTGCGCCACTGCCTTCGGCAGGTTATTCGCGGTGTCCGCGCGGTGCCCGTTTAATCTAACATTGATTGGTTGACCAGTTTCGCCGACGTACTGCTTGTGACAGAGTGAACATTCCAACATGTAAATAACGTTCGAACTAGTGCAAGTGAAACTTGATTTTACATGATGGACATAGTCACTTCCCGTGCTTTTAACTTTAAGATCATTTTGAATATGCTTGCAAGTCTTACATCTGGGACGGGAGCAAGTTATTACGCAGGCGGTGCGCTGAGGGTTTATTTTGGCATGTACTAGCAGGTCTTTAAAGTTTCTTACGATCTTACTGAGCAGAGCAAACGTAAACCCGGTTCAAATGAAAACTCTCAGGCATGCGCAGAGGGCTGGGAGACGCAGCACAGTGGCCGCGCAAGGTAGATATTGTTGTGCGCTCTCGCATTCTTATCTCTCAGTCTTCTTCTATTGGCTTCCGCTTCTATCGCTTCCGGTTATGTCACTTCTTCCGCTCCTATCAAAGGCGAAGTTGCACAAGAAGTCAACGAAGCAAAAGGCGAAGAACATGAGAAGTACGAAAGTGTCGAACTTTAAAGACCTGCTAGTACATGCCAAAATAAACCCTCAGCGCACCGCCTGCGTAATAACTTGCTCCCGTCCCAGATGTAAGACTTGCAAGCATATTCAAAATGATCTTAAAGTTAAAAGCACGGGAAGTGACTATGTCCATCATGTAAAATCAAGTTTCACTTGCACTAGTTCGAACGTTATTTACATGTTGGAATGTTCACTCTGTCACAAGCAGTACGTCGGCGAAACTGGTCAACCAATCAATGTTAGATTAAACGGGCACCGCGCGGACACCGCGAATAACCTGCCGAAGGCAGTGGCGCAGCATTTTAATATGACAGGTCATAATTTCGATGAACTGAAACTCTACATACTCCAAGGAAACTTCCGCTCGCCGAGGGACAGAAAATACAGGGAATCGTATCTCATATACAGGTTCAATACTCTCCAACCTACAGGCATAAACCTTTCAAAGGGAACTCTTGAGTCCATTAGATACGGAAGAGTGTTAACAAAGACGACAAAAGGTTGAGGTATGCACAAGCTAACAATGTTTCTCCCAGAAAGTCTACTTTCAGGTGCTGAGCCCCCATCCAGTTCCAGGAGAACAAGGACGTTAAACAGTGTAGTTACCTTTTTTTAGCCCCATGCTTTCCATGAAATGCATTGTTGGTGCGGGGCAGGTGGTACGGTGTGGAGGAGGGGGACACATGACATAGGAGTAACTTTTGTTCCGAGTGTGTGTTTCCTTTTTTCCACCCTGCTTTCTAGACCTGTGCACACAATGCATGTGCAAGATATGTACAAAGAGCGGATTCTCTAGAAACTTTCGCTCTTGCCATTTATAGTAGTCACGCTAACACCTGTCACCCAAATACCCTTACACCCAACCCCCCCCTTTTTTTTTTTTTTCCTTTTGTGTGTGTATGTTCGCACCTGCTGCTCTTCTCCTCCTCTCTTTCTGAGGACGGGGGAGGGTGTACAAAGGCGTACATAAACGAACGCTGGAGAAGGCAGTTGCCGCCCTGACGAAGACAAGTCCGCTTGTCGAAACGTTGGCTCCCGCGACATTCCCTGTTTTAAATCGTACCTTGCGATTTGTTCATAGAAATCCCCTTAGTGATATAAGGTTGGGGCGTACAGTGGTACGCTGACACATTGCAAACATTTGTCTTGCGCATATCATTTATTTATCTTGATGTATGTATATCTCTCTTTACCTTTCTGTACTTCGCAGCATAGAAAATTCACAACCTATGGAAAACACTGCACGGTTTTTGACAAGCCTAAGTTGCTTACTCTTAGAAAACTGTTCAATCTTACACACGTGGTATATATCCGTTATGAAATTGTCGATGACATGGGCAGTTCTCTGGCTCATTGCTACCCTACTAATGCTCCCCACGATCTCCGATGCGCCATATCTGGACGGCCGTTATTGAGACCACTTACGGAAATCATACACTGCCATAGCAAATACCTAACTTACGCCGCGGCTATGCCTGTCTCCACGATCTTACTGAGCAGAGCAAACGTAAACCCGGTTCAAATGAAAACTCTCAGGCATGCGCAGAGGGCCGGGAGACGCAGCACAGTGGCCGCGCAAGGTAGATATTGTTGTGCGCTCTCGCATTCTTATCTCTCAGTCTTCTTCTATTGGCTTCCGCTTCTATCGCTTCCGGTTATGTCACTTCTTCCGCTCCTATCAAAGGCGAAGTTGCACAAGAAGTCAACGAAGCAAAAGGCGAAGAACATGAGAAGTACGAAAGTGTCGAGACGAAGAAGAGACGGCGAAGACCAGCACAAAGATGACGATGACGAGCTCGTTGTGAAGCCCCGCCACGATGGTCCAGTGACTATGGTACTCGGCTGCTGATCCGAGGGTCGCGGTATCGAATCCCGGCCGTGGCGGCTGCATTTCGATGGAGGCGAAATGTTGAGGCCTGTGTGCTGTGCGATGTCAGTGCACATTAAAGAACCCCAGCGTGGTTGAAATTTCCCGAAGCCCTCCACTACGGCGTCCCTCATAATCAGAGCTAATTTTGGGACGTTAAACCCCTCAAAAGAAGACCTCGTTCTGAAGGCGACGACGACGAAGAGGAGGAAGGCGAAGACAAAGAATAAAAGAGGTAAGCACATGACGACGGACAAGGAGAGGTGGCAGAAAAAGCAGACAGTGGAAGAGAAGGAATACAGGGTCAAGAAGCGGGAATAGACTAAGGCTGAAGGAGAAGAATGAGAGAGCACGCAGCAAAATGGAGCTTACGCTGCCACCGCGCTGCGTCCTCTACGCTGGCCCGGCAGTTCCGTTTTTATGTGTTTCGTACTTTGATAAAATTTGATAAACTGTTACATTGCTATAAGTTATTATGTTACATTCTGTTCCGCACTAGCTTTGCCTCTTACATTCTGTTACGTTCCATGTTACATTTAATTATTCGCAGAACTCATCTGCCAGAAAAGTGCTTATGTTGGTGCGATTGGTTAATATTTGTCTGTTACTTCAGAAACATAGGGGAGGCGCTTACTTACGTTTCTTTCTTCTTTCCGCGTTCCGCAAAAGTAGTGCCTTGTAAGCCGGGAACTGCTTGTCTTAAAACGAATACACTTCACCTAAATAGACCTGCATGTGCACACGGCGTTTGAACACCACGTAGAGTCTAGGCAGTTAGCGTTCGAGTATTTTGTAAATTTTTATATTTGTGCTATTTGGTCATTCAGTCAGCGTGTGGATTTAGAACTAGTCATTTTATAGACAACGTGCCTGAATATTTTAAAGCGTTCCCGCCCAGAACGCTAAAGTCCATGTTACCTTTGTCACTGGAAGTTTCAAAACCTGTGACGAAGAATGGCGCTTGTCTTCTCTCTTACCTCTTATATGTTATTATTATATGTATTTATTTAAATTTACGCGGTCTGAGCCATCACTCTACTTTCCCCAGTTTTTGATAACGTCATGAGATATAGGCTATATGGACGCGCCCTTTCCAATTGAGCACCGCGGTCAAGCTCCTCATTCCAGAACCATAGCACGTGGCGGCCGTTCTGAGCTTTTCTTAGGCGAGCTAATCAATTCTGCAAGAATGAAAGGAGCACGAAGCTCTCCTACAGGGGCAAATCTTCCGTTGCTTCCTGTGTATTTTTCAAGCAGATAGGACTTTGCACTCTTGCCAAAAGGATTCACAACCCGAATCTTCAGAAATGCACTCATGGAGCTCCGCTCGCCAGCACTCGCTTCCTGCTCCTTGCAGCGTTTCAGCAGCTGCCCGCAGTATTGAAATCTCGCTCGAGTGTGTACAACGCGAACTTGGCAAGAAAACTATGCTGTCGCATCTGGCTTTCGTTTTGCCCACAGAAGAATCACAGTGAATGTTATCGAGACTTTAAAAACCAGCGGCGTAGTGGATAGGACCACTCCATCCCAAATGTGAAAGCAGTGACAAAAGTGAAAGTATGGTTTATTTCAGTGCCCTTTGGCATCTATTTTATTGCACGCCAGTAAAACAAGGGCACGCATGCGTTCGTATAGAAAACATGAGATTCGCTAAACGTCCGTTTTAAACCTCACGGATACACCGGAGTGCAAATAGTCACTGAGGCAGCAACTTCCTTATCACAGTGACCACACCGTCAAGAGCGCTCCGAACCCTGCCCCCAGCAAATTGAGTGCAGAATCGCGGTATGCCCATTATTCTTAGTAGCTGTTTTTTTTTTTTATTGCGTTAGTCCGCCCTGCGGCGTCAATACACATTACACAAAATGGTGCAGTTGTGTTTCCCTCAGGAAGTCCAGGAGGGACCTATGGTTCGGACCGTATACCCATCGCTGCAAGTCCGGTGGCCTGGTGTGTTGAAGTCCCGCACGCCGCAGGTGGCGTCGACGAGCTAAGCAGTAGTGGGCTCCGTCAGTACTTGGGAGGGAGCTGTTGTAGTTAAAAGCAGCTACACTTCTAAATGAAGTTATGCGTATGCACCAATACTTCCACAACACGACAATGTTGTCAGCGTTCGGGCACTTGTGGCTCAGAAATCATCTGATATGCTCAACGACATCGTCGCCAAAGTTGCTGAAAAGCTCACACATTCCTCAGATAGCCTTAGCGCAGTTGCTACTCGAATACGGTCATGTCCTGCATGATTAATTTGCCAGGGCATCGGTTCCTTTATCGCAATGTCGTTCGTGGTTACGGCTTTAGTTGCGCGACTCATACCTCTCACATGCTACCTTTCGTACTCTTGGTTCGTCTAGTTCTACTGCTGGGGGATCGAAATTTTGGCTGGTTCTACGGCTTCCTTCGCTGCCTATATTTCTCCTGTTCCTTTACCTCTCCGTTCTGTCCCCCATCACGCGCGTCATGTTGACTGCCATCTTGTCTTCCGCGCTCTTAGGTCCTTTTTTTTTCTTTCGTTTCAAAAAGCGTCGAGAGCTTCACGTTAGGTTTCATTACACAAACACTCCTCCCACCTGTTTCGTTTTTTCGTTTTCTGCCTTTCTCTCTTTTAGGAAGAATAGCATCGGCATTATCAGACACTTTGCTCTCTCTAGGTGACTTTTCATTTCCACTCGCGAGGGAAAGACAAATTTTGTTCTTTTTTCTTCGCCATACCATAGCATTATATTCAATATTTGCCCCCATTAATTTCGATTGCGACAGGAAGTCCCTGTTACTCCACCGGCTTTTAACTACATGGCTTCCTGGCTTAAAATAAAAGAGAGAAAACAGAGCGATGGTTGGTCTATCGAATAAATTTTTGAGGGAGTTGCTTTCACATTGTTTCATCTTCTGCTTGCCATCAGTGCAGCTGCGTATCTCTTCTCCATCTTCGATGTTCGCTCTTTCTCGATCGAGACTTCCACCATCAAGCTCCATTTTTGGTGCTCTTGAACTTCTGTACTAAGTAATTGGGGTGTACACTTCCGCCCTCTCTTTTCCACCTTTATGCCGAAGACACTCACACATAAATGAAACAATAAAATAAACTTAATATGCTCACTTCTTCAAGATCTCAATACATGCCAGAGGAATATACAGGGTAAAAAAGAACAGGAAATAGCATCAGTATGCAGACAGAATGTGTTTCTTCTAAATACTGTGCGACCACTGACACGTATAGCGCATTAGTGTACCCGTTCCTCGTCATATTTTCAAAATTTTTGTATCTTTATCCCATCGCTTTGTACCTTGTCAGGAGTACCTTACTTATTTTCCTAGTGCACGTAGAGGAAGTTGCGCACATATATTTACTCCTCTGAACTGAGTCAACCCCGAGATCCTCTGCGGCGTTCACGGAATCAGCGCAGAGACGCTCTCGCATGGCATCTGCGGGCGATGCTTAAAATCCTCAAGGCGCCTAAACCTAGTTAAAAAAAAGAAAAGAAATCGAGTGACCTTCCACGGCGTGTAGCCCGTCGCAACAGCAAAGCAATTTTTAACTTTAATGGGGATGTAACTGGAAAGGGTGTCGAGCTCTTGGTGTCAGGACTTACCAGTTATGTTAGTGGTATATTCAAACCCCGCAAAAACGTTATCTCTTTTATCAATTGTCGGTGTCTTGATTGTCCACCTTTGATCATTATCTCCCTAACCTACGCTCTGGTATCGCATCTACTTCATGCAAATTTAATCGTGTTTTTACATAAGCTTTTATTTTTCATAGTTGTTTTGTGTTGTTGTTGTTGCTTTGCATTCGAGAGAATCCCGAGTCGAAGGTGTTGAGCCGAAAACGTTATCGCGCTATCTGCAAACGTCAAAAACTAGCGACGCAGAAGTTGAGCTATGAAAGTTACCGCGGCATGTGGCATAGGATTACATTTAGCACACTGATAAGCAGTACAAAAGTGCGCATTTTTTTCATGTCTTTATTATGAAAGCATTGATCACTGCTTTTGTTTTGTGTCCGGAATATGGCGTGAATCTGTGTAAGGCAATATGCAAGCCGTCGAATCAAAGGGCATCTGTTCCACGGAGACGTTCGTTTCGTGGAGGGTGTGAAGGCGCTAACGTCACAGCCTGTCGATTTCGAACATTACAAAGGCGAACTGGTCAGTACTGAGCTCGTTTAGAACCGAAAGCCTGGGCACTACGACGCGAGAAAACCGACATAGCCACTGGCTCTTTAGTTGCGCGAGGAAGGAGTGACAGTTGTTCTTCTGCATCAACAACGCCTGTTCACCTGAGACTTACGAGAGTGTTATGAGGTGAGCTACAAAATTCAAGATAAGAAAATATGAGCGCTATGAAAGAGGACGTGTTAGGGAAGAGCACATGTATGGAATATATATATATATATATATATATATATATATATATATATATATATATATATATATATATGATATCCGAGCTTAAGTGTTCTACTCAAGTGTTCCAAGAATGGCACAATATCCTCGAGAGCGAGACATGAGGAGTGACATGAGGAGGATTAGTTGATATGACACGTTCTTGCCTAGGGCGCCCTGTGGGCCGCATGGACGTTGTCGCAGGCGTTTACACCGTCGGTCAGAGGCATTTGTACCATCGGGATGATTAACGAAAATTCATAAATGAAGAGCGCGGGAACTTGGAGAGCACAGAGTGATTACAGGTCGTGCGTGTGCCACTAAGAGACAACTAAGTCAAGCTTTGCGGTCACCTATCAATATTTTTCTCGGCACAATGTGAGGCGCCTACCAAACGTGGGGTATCACTTTCGAAGTTAAAGCGTTTTTTTTAATGTGTGTTTCTTGCATTAGTAAGCAAATGTAGAGGCAGATGACAATAATTTCATTGTAGCCTGTCATGGAAGAGTTTTACTGTTCAAGGATTTTTTTTGTTGCTTGACTTCAGCCTACTTGGTGCTACATAGGTACTCGATGCTCTCGAAATTCCGGTTGGCTGGTTCGTTACTTTCGAAAAAGCACTCAGGGAAATGGTGTAGGCTTTTCCATTACGATAAGTACACGTCCAACAACGTATATTCTCTTTAGACGAGCCAGTGTCCTGGCAGGAAAACCAGCAGAGCTTATACAGATCGAATAAATCATCATCTGCGAGCGTGAGCGTCCCTACTAGTTTCCAAGAACCTCCTTGTAGATACTTTGAAGTTGTGGGACGACTACAGAGGAGTCTACATTCATTGTTCAGGGGAAAACAAATGAAGCACACAGTATTTATTTTCCTGAGGAAAGATTTTGCGTGGCTGTATTCATATAATACATGGAACGCTGCGCCTTTTACACGCGAATTTTCACCCACTTTTTGTTCTTCCTGCGGCTACAAAATGAGTGCACATTGGCCCCCACACTTTCAGAGTCTCGCACGTTACTCTCCTAATTTGTGTGAACGAAGCCATACCCACGAAAATAAAAGCTTATCGGTCACTAGAAAGGGCTCCTGGCCGCACATAGCACCCATTCCTAACTGCTGCCGTCCGTCGCGGTGATCACTGAGATCGTTTACTGAACAGTTCCTCTCTGCATGACTGTCCTCAATGATCCTCAACCTCCAGCAACAAATAAAAGAAAAAAGAAGGATATTTTGTGGCACGTGCAGGACAAATGGCGAAACTACAGTGTACAGGTCCACTCTTCTCCGGAAAACGCGAGCCACGGTTAATTTAGACTCGCTACTGTGTGAAGAATTCCGGACAGTCGACCCTTTTCTCCCGAAAGCGAACAAACTAGCAAACAAAGCCACTATCGGTCTCGGCAGATGAGTTCGATTAAGTGTATCGGTCCCCTTGCACTATTCAACTCCACGGGCACTGTCCTCCTCCTCTGACTGCGCTGTCATGGCGCCCGGGGTCTCTGTTCTGGGGCACGTAACGGAGGAATGTGGAAAGGGGGGAGACGCGTGTGTTCCGAGGCCTCAAAGCGGGCGCGACCATTGTGTTCAGCCGAGCCTCACAATGGTGGTGCGCTCGGCGGCCTCTTTCTCATCCTGTTGGGAGACCTAGTTATGGGTCTACTGATGGCCAGCCTCCTACCCCCCACTCTCCCCCTTCTATACCATCGCTCAGTCTCAATTTTCCGCCGGAGCTGTTCCGCTTACGGAAGAGTGCCATTGACTGAGATTGTTTCTCGAACAGAGAGAAGACGAGAGAGAGCCCTGGTACGCTGTGTGGAGTATGTTCGCATGGCGTACCACGGCTCTCGTGACATGCTGTGGGAATGATAAATTCTGAAGTATTGATAGTGCGGCCCTTTTCATAAAAATTATGTTCTTCACACCGAGGTTGGCTTTAACGTTAAGTGATTCTGCCTTGGAAGTTCTTGCTCAATATCAACGGATCGCAGACCCTTGTTTGTTCCGTTTGGCTATAGGGAGCCCATGTTTATTCGAAAGAACAGTGGAAAGGCTGACTATAATTATTCCAGCAGGATCAGTTAGGCCGATGCTTGCTCGTACATCTAGCACGCGTTGAGAACCTCTAGTTTCTAAGCACATCTTCATTCTGATTCAGAGAGAGAGAGAGAAAACATCTATCACTTCAAAGGAACTAAGGCCCCAGTCCAGGCGTGCTGGTAACTCTCGCATTGCCCCATACCATGATGAATACGCCGGTTCTCCTCCGGATTGAGATTGTTGCTGCGGTTTTCAAATGAGATGGCCCGGGCTTTTCCGGAAATCTTGGTCTGTTTTGTGTACCTGAGCCTCTGATGCCTCAAGCTTGTGTCTTCACTTTGACTAAAAAATAATTGTTAACTCAGCTATCAGAGTGCTGCTCCAGTCAACCAAGGAAAATTTTTTTCAGTATTTCCGACGCGCTTATCCCATCCGGCCCAGAGCTGCGAGTTGGGACCAAAAAGCATTCTGCTTTTGTCCTCCATGCCGTCGGGGCCAATCTTAAAGACACAGGTAAATCATCGAAACCGTAGGTCCTTAAAGTGTACAAGAAGCTTATTGTGTACTATTTTGTCTGTGACTTCGGTATGCGCAATAAACACTTCAAACGTGAAGGCTGGTAGTACAGGCGTCTCCTGACAACAAATTTCGTAATCATTTGATGTGAGTAGCGTGGTGCCTGATGCATGGTCACACAAAGCAGACTCAAAAGTTCATTATGATCTCTAATATCTTGATCCGCAAGCAACCATTTAGACCAATTTCTTGCTTTAATCCCTGTTTTCTTCATGACAAGTAGGCCCACCAGGTTCACCAAATTTTCAGTGGGGTCCTAACTTTGTACATGAGCTGCAGTAGAAGTTGCCACTGGAAACTGCGGGATGACCAACATGAGACCTGTAACCGCAGGCTAACAGCTGCGTAAACACACCCACTTCAGATGGTGATATCGATCGATGTGTTAATCATCTAGCCCGTATCAATCAGGTGAAACTTACTTGATTCAGCAAACAAATGTTCGGGACGTACACCATACTCAGGTGTTCACGCTGAGTTAACTAGAACTCTAAAACACGATTGTTCCAAGTAGTTAAGTCGAGTATGAAACACATTTACTGCCATAAGCTAGTAGGAAATGCCTGCAAATTCGGTATAGGAAATCATAGGCCGGGTGTTATTAAATCACGTTTGCACATTCTTGAAGCTTTTCTTGAAGTCTTTCTTTCTCATTTGTCCTTCGTGGTCTTTGTTTTCTTCATTCAGTCGTGCATGCAATCTTACCCGCCCTCTGTGTGTTCCTCGAACCACTCGCTGACTGCACTTGAGACAACTTTGTTTAGAGCAAAACCCTATTGTGTGCGCTTGCATTGTTTTAGCTTATGGATACTCAAGTGCGTGTTTCAGCGCGAACGGCAGACAGGGACATCCGTGTAACTGCGGTGTGACTAAAGCCACTCGAAACAAGCTGCTCGCAAGTGCATGCATATGCAACGAGCAAATGACGTCAGTGTCATAACTCGCAGCAAACGACACTGCCACCGCCAGTGCCGCGACTGTCGCTAATCGCCCATTGGTCGCTAACGATCGCGCATATATACGTACTATCGACCAAAAAAGTAAGCGCAACACGCCTTAGGCGGACGGAGTGATTGAGAATGAAGAACATTGGCAAAAATTCAGGGTGATAAATTGATACACTGAATGAGGTTCATGAAAGAGGCAATCGTATTACAACACATTACATCGTTAGGTAACTTGTTCGAGTGGGAGATAGCCGACGGGACAAGGGAGTGTTTGTGAGCGTTAGAACGACCTTCTGGTTGGTGCATCGCTTTAGAATGATATAGTCGCGACGACTGCTTAGGTGGATCTTGTAGATAACGAGAATGTGATATGTGGGTAATGGCGTGATATAATTGGTGAAGGAACTCTAACCGTGAAATTGCTCTACACTGCGAAAGAGGTTTTAGGTTTCCCGATGGGAGCAAACCTGCGATCCTAGGCTGCCTCGCGTAAAAAGAAAATCGCTATCGCTACCATGTAGCATTGTTATCACTATCCCTATCGCGTACTAGTTTAAGGCAAGGCTTTCGATGGTCCGTCGAGGGCAAGCAAGGTCTGCCTTTTCCTTCTGCGCAACCCGATACCTTTCGTTATTTATTTATGTATTTTTATCTCTGTCTATATTGGCCTGCACATAATCCCTGTCATGTAGCAGTGCTAGGCAGCGGGTCAAGGTCGAGAGTGGGTCCTCTTTTCCTTTCGGAGCGACAGCGCCGCAGTTACAAAAGCAGGCTGAGTTCGGACCCGTGTTAGATTTCGGTCTATGTGGGGCCCGAAAGCGCCAGTTTAAATGATGTGTCTTTGCGAAGTTTTTTGAACAACGAGGGGGCCCCACGATATGTGCAACGTAGGCGTTGCATCGCGTCTCCACTAAATTATCTTTGATCGTTATGCATAATAGTAACTTGTTTCTTTATGCAACGACGAATTTTTATACTTGTAAAGCAATCCTATGTAGTTAAATGCTTGCAATGTATACACTCCTATTGCGTTCACATAAATGTTTCTGTTATTGACTTAATATATCCGCTTCTGTTAGCATAATATCCCATGCGAGGCTGCTAAACTGTTATATATTAATTATTAGTACATATGTGGCGCTGTAAAATCGCTCTCAATGTGGTCGTATGCTCTCAAGATATCGGCATCGCTAGCGCTCGGTTATTTTATTAAACGCTGTCAATTAAGAAGACGCGTGCATTTTAGCTCCAAATAAGCGTTTCCAGCCATTGTGTTGCGTACATTCTAGAGAATAATGCATTTAATAAACAAAATAATTAGTGGTGGTGCATTTCGTTGTCTCGTACCACAGGCACGAGCTAGGCAGGAAAACAAATCTTCACTAGAAAAAAAGTACCGCCACTTCGACACTGTGAAACCCGTTGGACAGGAAAGCTGTGGCCCTTCCTAATAGCCCAACTAAGGACCCGCACACCCTCCATAAGTCGATGCCCTAACCAAGAAAACGCCTTCGTTAGCTGGGACAACACCAGCAAGCGTCGACGGTGAGACTCCTGGTTCGAACCCCAGCACCTACAACAAATTCTGTTGTCCATCTTTCTTTCTTCTCTATTTCTTCCTTTCTTTCTTTCTGTGGTAGAAAATCCAAGCCGTTCACAGGGTTTTCACAGGGTTCTCATATTTTACGCGAGGGTGTCCTGTAGTGCTTGCAAATATCCGTTAAACCGGCTACCCGGTTTAATCAGAGGGAAGCGAATGCGATCTCGAAAAGCGATTATCCTGTCGTTCAGCTTCCAGGAAATGGATATGTGGGAAGTCCGGCTTACATATCGGGTCAGCCGGACATTCGAATTTGTGGTTTGAATATTTCATGGCGCTAATAGCGCAAGCAGAGAGAACACGGAAATGAAAATAAACTGTTTACAATTACAGTCTGGAAGCGAGTGTTTATGAAACAAAATCATCCATAAGAGAATAAAGCCTAACAAGGATGGCTGAACAGCCACACATGTACATCTTGGCTGTATCTATCATGTCGAAACTGCGGGTGCTATTTTAATATAATCTCGGTAAGGAAGCCATTGCACTAAGATCAATGTTATTGAATAATGGCACACTTACATCCTTCCTTTTATCTTCCTTATAAAGTCCCTTGTTTATTCTTAACCCATTTTTTAGCTCTGGAAGAAATGGCGAATACAGTCATATTAAAGAAAATATTTTATAGTTACAAGGAGAACAACTCACGAGCGACTTCGGTCGCTTCCTACCCATAATGTAATTCCTAAACAATCAGTAAGAAAGCTCACATAATTGTAGATCGTCTCTTAAAGAACTTCGTTGGAAGTGTGAGGTCAGGTAGTGCCTGTCCTCACACGCCCAAGCTCCAACGTGAAGCTTCGCGTTTATAGCGTGTCTGGAAGGACGGCTTTTAGCACTTTACTCTCTATATACGGATTGTCAAAGAACATCCCATGTTTATTTTAGGGGCGAAACTCCTCAGGGTGTGGGTCGTTCCCTCCACTGTAGTAGTAGTAGTAGTAGTAGTCGTATGTATGTAGCCACCTCGCGCGGCTGGCTCGCGCCGCCGGGAGGCTCGCGCTCGAGAGCTCGCGCGCACGGAGGCTCGCGCTCGGCGCGTGCCTCCCGACGCGCTACCTCTTTCACTCTTCCATCTGCTGTCTTGTGAGAGAGAGAGAGAGAGAGCGAAAGGCGCGCGTTGAGTATGGAAACGCTCTTTCTTCGATGAACGCTCCACCAGCTCGCAAAGAAGGAGAACGCGCCCTCACCTGCGAGAGACAAGCTTGACGCAGGCAGCGTCTTCTAGCGAGTTTCTTGACTGAAAAATACCGACTGCTCGCGCTGGAGAACCGTTCACCGGCCACCCATATATATATATATATATATATATATATATATATATATATATATATATATATATATATATATATATATATATATATATATGCACTGGATCTTGACTTGCAATGAAGTGCCCGTGGGAGATTTCTCTTGTGCGTAGTTGAACCATAAGGGTTCGTAGCGTCCGCGTTAACTAAATTAATCCGGAACTCGGCATGATCTACGATGAACATCTGGAGCTTCGCCCACTCATCATCATTCACTCCGTGGATATGCTGTGAATTTTTTCTACTTCCTTTCAATCACCGTTTCGTCATAATGTATTTCAGTCACCATTTTTTATATGTCCGTTCGTGCGAGTTAGTGTGATTTAAGGACACTCCAAATACACTTCGTCATTCTTCAGAGCTCTCCACTGTAAGATTTTGTCAATAGCAGCGATCTCATAATAATGGTTCGCCACAGTTCTAGAGGAAGAGCAACACCTCTGCGCTAAAGCAACCATAACACTTACGCAATAACGCCATTAATGCTTTCTATTTCGCCTTTTTCGCGCCGTCTCATGTTCGCGCACGCAAAGAAGGAACGAGTCACCCCGTCATTGTTCGCAGAGAGGCGACCGCCATCACGGGCATAATGTCGTCCCCGGTCTTTCCCGCCCACCGCTAGAGTGCGTACGTGTTACTAGGCAATATATTTTAGCAACCTTTCTCCGGAGCCACTGTGTTTCTCGTAATTAAATGCAGGTACATTACGGCTAAGGAGCAGGCGCGTGTGCGTTAATCTGTATACCGCCTTCGTGGGTTAACTCATACAAACGTGGGCTCGTCACTTGCGCCTTTTAAGCGGTGACTCGTGCATGGACCCGGAGAATTACACGGCGTGAGTTCATGTCATCATCGCGGCTCATGACTACCCGGTATGTCGCAACAAAACCGCACAGTTTCTTCCTTACTCACTTTGAATACGTGATCCTTGCCCGACCTTTGCACGAAAGCGTGAGAAAAAAATAAAGAAGGAAAAAAATCCACGCATATCCACGGAGTTAATGATGATAAGGGGGCGAAGCTCCGGAGGTTCATCGGTAAAAACCGTGAGGCTTCCGTGAATCTGGCCCAGTACATCATCAAAAACGTGACAAACACTGTGTGTATATATACAAGAAATTGTGCATATATACAAGGTGCTGGAGATAGTTTTGTGTTACTGTAAATCACCTGTGACATTTCCCACTCATGCATGTCGCACACGCGATGTTATTTATGCTCCTGGTCGTGATGAGATTCCTGCGCTCCCACATCGTAGATCGTGCCGAGTTCCGGATTAATTTAGTTAACGCGCACGCTACGAATCCTTATGGTTCAACTACGCACAAGTGAAATCTCCCACCGTCACTTCATTGCAAGTCAAGATCCAATGCTTATATATATATATATATATATATATATATATATATATATATATATATATATATATATATATATATATATATATATATATGGGTGGCCGGTGAACGGTTCTCCAGGGCGAGCAGTCGGTATTCTTCAATCAAGAAACTCGCTAGAAGACGCTGCCTGCGTCAGCGTTGTCTCTCGCGGGTGAGGGCGCGTTCTCCTTTGCGAGCTGGTAGAGCGTTCATCGAAGAAAGACGGTTTCCATAGTCAACGCGCGCCTTTCGCTCTCTCTCTCTCACACAAGACAGCAGATGGAAGAGTGAGAGAGCTCGCGCGCTGAGGGCGAGCGCGAGCCTCCCGGAGCGCCGCACCGAAGCGCCATCTCGTGATCATTCTGAGACCTAGAGGTGGCTACTACGACAACGACGCCGGACAAGCCTATGCCCTAAGGAGCTTCGCACCTAAAACACGAAAACGAGTGATCAGCTCTGTGGTAATCCAAGCGGCAAAGTAGCTCCACTCAACGTGAAAGCTGCACGAAGTGCGGTACAGTAATTCGCGCGTGTTTCCCGCGTGTTGTGCTTTTGTTATGTTCTAAATGTTGCGTGGTGCGCTGATGGTGTGATGCCTGTATGTTGTGCTTAGGTGTGTCTGCGTGATGTTTGTTATGTTTATGTTTTTGTGTGTTTATCGTCTTATACGTGATGTTCTATTTATGTTGTGTTAAGCGGGGCACATGTTCTGTTATAGTATTCTCCGAGTAAAGTATATATCTTATTCTATTTTGATGGTAAGGTACGGATTGGTACTGTTATTAAATCAACTTTTGCTGCTGATTTGTAAATGCTGTCGTCGGGGCTTATGTTACGTTCATCTTCTCATGTTTTATGTTTGTTTGTTCTGTTCTTGTGATTACTTATCTTAAGACGTAGCAGTGCGCTGCAGGCAAGGGTGTGTGTTGTGGGTCGAGGGCAACACAGAAGACGAGGTTCTCCTCTCTTTCTTTTTTTTTTCCTGGAAGATAATTCGCGCATTAATCGCGTTCTTTACGCTGAATCGGAAAACTTGAAAGACCAAAAGTGCAGCTGGCGATACACGGCTGTACCTGGTGACATTTAAAGGGATCGCACGGGAGCATTCGCCAAGAAGTCATCGCTGTATGACAGTAAAAGCCCACCTGACAGTGGTTTCTACGGTAAGTTGTCCGAATTTCGGTATAACAGCCAGCCAAAGTTTCTGAGTTAGTGCTAAGAGAATTATGTACGAACTTCGGCTTTATATAACCTGGGTGGACTTCACGGGTTTTAAGGCAAACATTTTCTAGGAACGACCTCCGTGCATTTACAAACATGGCATTGCTTGAAAATTTGCGGTGATTCAGCGTGATTCGCTGTGCTAAATAACTTTAAATAGCTTTCCATTTTACGCACTCCCAGAAGGAGCCAGGTACATGTAAGGAAAGTACATGCGGTGAAAATATAGTTTCCCTTTTAAATTACCTCCATGGTGTTTATGGTTGGATGCCCAAGGTAATTCTCAAGGTAATCTGTAATATAATATGTACCACCTTAACTTTTAGTCAACTTAACGAACAAGCGGGCTTCGTAACGGCTATTCAACAATAGGCCATTGTCACACGATCGACAAAGGGATAGAGGAATGCGCGTAGTATAACCAAACCCTATATATGGCCTTCGTCGTGTTCTAGGTGAGCTCGTGTTAAACGGCACCTCATATCTCAAAGCCTGTAGCCGCAATATCACCATCACTATCCTATCTCAAACTACCCCTGTCGGCACTGGTGCTGAACAGTACTTGTATTATAAGGCAACAGTAATTGTTTAATTTATTTGTGCAAATAATAATCTGATGCTGCTTACGAATAAGCTTTTTGTGGATTTCTTAACAATGAGACTACCTAAGGAGGTGCCGTGGAAAGGAACAAAGTAATGTTGCCGAATCAAGGGAACTATCAGCAGCAGTGCTGCGATCGTACCATTACTTCACGATTCATTTTATTCCGGCATCTCTTTGATGTATTGCTGTGGTGGCTGCATTCAAATATGGCTGTAATACGCAAGCGCGGTTGTAACACGTATGCGGTACACAATAAGCATCTTCAGCTACTGACAAGCTTTTCCAAGCGAAGCTTTGATTGCCTCACATGCGTCAGCGTCGTTGGCGCTGTTGGCGTGGGGTGTCCATACGCAGAAGCCATCATTATCGTGAAAGTAATGCGTGCGCAATAGTTTCTTCCTTCGGGCTTGCGGTAGTGAAGCTGAACGAGGTGGCCGTAACATGTCCACGCTCTTCAATGCATGCTAGCAAACGGAGATGTGAACATATCTCAGCCACATGGATTCTTTGCATTTTCCATTAAGGAAAGAAGGAATGAAAGATACATGAAAAAAAAGAAAGAAAAAGCAGGAAGCAAAGGCAAGAGTAGTGATTGAAAGAAAGAAATGAACAAAAGAAAGATACAGAAACGAGAAAATACAGTAGTAAGAAAGGAAGAAATACGAAAAACACATGCATACTGGCAGAAAGAAACAGAGAAAGAACGAAAATGAAAGAAAGGTCGAACGAGCGAAAGAAAGAAAGAAAGAAAGAAAGAAAGAAAGAAAGAAAGAAAGAAAGAAAGGCACGAAACCACGAAACCGATTTTCCGACGGGCAAGCTATCGCCCCCTATCATCGAGCGGCCAAACGGTTTTCTGCTCTACATCTTGGAGGAGCGGCATTTTTTTTTCTTACGACTCTTCTGCCAGCCAACAGATGTCTCTAGCTGGGCATAAAGAAAACTCGACATGTGAGCAGTTAGCGAATGAAAGTTAGGCGGAAAGGATTTGTACTTGAATATCCAGGAAAAAGGGCCACTAATAATAATAATAATAATAATAATAATAATAATAATAATAATAATAATAATAATAATAAATTATTATCGCTCATTTCGCAGGATAAATAGTGCACATATCAGGCCCGCAAAAGCCACATAGGCCTGCCAAGCGACTAAAAACGACGGAAGCCGATATTTTTATTCAGAAAAACAAGTACTTAAAAAAGGTGAAGCCTGATAATGTTTGCAAAGACGGCACAAGCAAAGCTACTTAAAGTATAAGAACAAATTATCGATACCACAAGTATCGCCCGAGGAATGCCAACTGAGCTCGTTGCAAACTCGCCCAAATTTTGTTTTGTTGTGCGGGGAATGATTTATCGGATGGAAAGAAATGCCTTCTGTGAAGAACAGAAATAATAAGGAGGGAAGCATTTTTGATACTAAAGAAAATGCGCGTTAATAATCGAGGTGAGCTCGGGTCGTATTATACGCGTAGTAAAGTCAGCTCAGTGTAGAACGAAGATAAGTGTAATTGGTGTGTGGAAGCTGGGGAAACGACGCAAGACGTCTTAAATATGGAGATTTTTACCATTGCATGGGCTTGCGCATTACCCTGAAAAGAGCCTTATGTTTTACGAACAACGTGGCAAAAGTAACACGCCCGCGATGGTGATCAAAAAAAGACACTTGGACGATAGGTAGCGGAAAACGAGGAAGACATATAAAAAACATCGTAACATGGGAAGGAATGCCACTTAATTGTTAATTTTAGTTGTCATTTTAGAATTTATTCGCTTAAATATCTAACCTAATTAATATATCCAGTATATTAGAACACGTTTGGATGTGCAGCATGGAGGTGCTGGTGAAGCGAGCTGTCGCTCACTAATTGATTGGAATTGGAAAAAAGCATTATCCAGCACTGACGAAGAATAAACGTAGAATTTTGCACCAGATGCGTTTCCGCTTTGCTATCGTATGGTAGAAGGATTAAGGCATAGTCGGCTGCTGATCCGAAGGTCGCGGGATCGAATCCCGGCCGCGGCGGCTGCATTTCGATGGAGGCGAAATGTTGAGGCCAGTGTGCTGTGTGATGTGAGTGCACGTTAAAGAAACCCAGGTGGTCGAAATTTCCGGAGACCTCCACTACGGCGTCTCTCATAATCAGAGCTGGTTTTGGGATGTTAGAACCCACAACAGAGCAACAAGCAACAAGGATTAAGGGTTAAAATAAAAAGGTATAACTGGTGCACACACGGAAAAAAAAATAAACATAAAGACTGTTATCTGAACCTTTACAGTTTTGCAGAACTGTTAATTCAGTTTGTACTGACTGCACGTAATCATAGCCGTCTTCCAGCTGCGTTCGGTCTTTTTCGTTGCAAAGGTGTAACCGAAATTACAGAGTGCTCCATTTACTAGTGGACGCTGTCCTCAGACAGTGGTAATTCGGTAGTGATGGTGGTTAAGAAGTGAAATTTTGTGCAGTTACCAAACGCAGATGAACGAGCGAAGTACGACTGTTGTGTCGTAGATGCCGTTTGTATAGCTTTACGGGGCCAAAGTATGAGGAGAAAATTACTGATAGCCTATATTACCTGGTCTGAATTCAAGTGCCGTTGCTGATATTTAGTATCTACATAAGTGTGGAAAACCTTCATCGGCAGGCCTTTTATAGAGCCCAGGAAGCCACTGATCACGGGGCGCTAGAAAATCGCTTGGAATGAGGTGCGGAATCGAAAGCCGTCTTTGGTAGTTGAACACAAGGCCTATGGATTCGATCGCGGAATGCGTTCCATTCTGTGGAATGGACCCAAACCAATTCCATCGGTTCGTGAATTTAAATATATTTTGACAAGCAGGTGGTCTTCGTGGAGTAACTACTTACCTTTACCATCACCCTTTAAAGTTTCCTCTAGTTAGTGCCGGCCATGGAGGTTCCATTAAGCTTCCAGAGTGGAAGTCCCTGCATCTGCCTACGGTAATGTGGTAAACGTGGCGTTTGAGTCGTTCTGAAAGCCCACGATGAAAAACAGAGACAGAAATCAACGTTAGTGTTCTGCCAACGGCGTTTTCTAAAGGATACGAAATTCGCCCCGTCAGTATTTAGCTGCAAGCGTCGAGGGGAAAAAAATCCAGCAGATTGAGGCGCCCTATAGGAAGATTCGTACATGCTGGTTTAATTCGTCTTTTAGAAGAAACTGAATTGATTTATTTGTGGTGTTTTAGCTCCCAAAACAAAGATACAATAACTAGAGGCGCCGTAGTGAAGCGCACCGGAAATTTCAACCACCTGGGGTTCTTTCAAGTGCGCTCACCTAGCATAGTACACGGGCCCTAAGGTTTCGCCTCCACCAAAATGCAGTCGCCATGAACTGGAGTCAATCCGCGACATTCGGATCAGGAGACGAGTGGCCATAGCCACTAGTGGTGGGGCTCCTTCTCGCCAATAGGTGTCATAGCTACTAATCTCGTACGCGAGAGAAAGCTGTGTGAATTCGGCCCCAGAAGATTTAAAGGAGTAGTGACACGATTTTTGCGATGGCAAAAATGGGACATTTTGAGTTTTCTAGCCGCGCATTGTTAACGCCCTGCACACACCGAAGTCAGCAAACACACAAAGCTTTCGTCCCCCAGCATCTCCAAGCCATCCCCAGCGCAATGGACAACACGTAGGGCCTAAATCACTGTCAGAGTCACTTGACCTCCCAGTAATCATCGTTGTTTGCGTGCTCCCCGTGAAATGGACCGCAACCGACAGAGTCGCATAGAGGCCATCATGAATTGTTGTCCCCACGTGACCTCGACGTACACGTGATTGTCGTCATGTGGCTAGGAAAGCTGCAATTTCGAAATCGAAACCGAAAGTAGTCTTTTAAGGGAGCCGTCTTTAAAATATCTTGACTGCGTTGTGAGGCACCATGATACTGTTTTCTGGGTGGTCTACGCCAGTGCTTTTATTTAGAGGTGCAATACGAAAATGTCAAAAAATCCTGTCAGTACTCCTTGAATGTACTGCCAGAGAGTTTGCATTGAAGGTGCAGCACTGTCTGTAACAGTCGGTGTAATACTCCTTTTAATTAAGACTCAGCTTAGACCGCGGCTTAGGAGGGGTAGACGTCCCACCAGTACGTAGTAAAGAAAACTTTGAGAGAATTGCAAGTGGGTAAAGCACCTCTAAGGATCAGATAACAGCACATCTCTTAAAGGACGGTTGGCATATTACACCAGAAAAACTGGCAGCCCTCTGTACGCAATGCTTCATTACCGAGAGCGCACTTGAACGTTTAAAGAATGCGTTCATACTAATTCATAAGGAGGGTGGCATAAAGGACTTGAAAAACTGGAGGCCGATCGGCTTAATATCAGCTGTATATAAGGTACTTACCGAGGTAATCACTAACAGGATTTAGGACACCTAGCCAGTATAACGAACAAGCAGCATGTAGTAAAGGCTGCTCAACAATATACCATGTTCCCACCATCACTCAGGTCGTGGAGAACTGCGCGGAGTATAACCAGCCCCTCCATGGAGCCTTCATTGGTTACTAGAAAGCATTTGACTCAGTCTAAATATAATTGTGGCGGTCACGAGCTCCGGCTACCAGCCGAAAGCGCCACGAAGTGCGCAGTGGGAATGCGAGTGTTCCCCCTTGTACGCTGTATGAGCGGCATCGTGCGTGTTCCTAGATCTAGTTTCCTGAGGCCTCCATCTGCACTGCTTCAACGACGGACGTAATGCAGCAAGCCCAATACCCACAGGTTGCGCCCCACGTTGGGCACCAGTTTGCACCATCCTCCTGCCAAGGATGACGCTGAAGTCCCCGGTGGAACTCGAAGAAAGGAACGTTTATTAAAAAGTAGGTCGCGAAAAACTGATAATTACAACAGCGAACGATAGGAAGAACAAACACCCGTGGGCAGCCGCATCTGCCCTTATCCTTCGCCGCGCCGGGCACACACCGCCCACCTCGCGCACACAAACCGCGCACACGCTTGGCGTCAGGCCACCGCCCAATGTCCGCGCACGGCTCGCGCGCACCACTCACGCTTGTCGACTGCAGACTGTCCGGCTGGCTCCAGTACTCGATTAAAGTAAGACTTTTTGAGGCATTACGATGACCATCTCTCATCTCCCAGCGCACTCCAGTAACGCAAAAAGCACCAGCCATGACGCGGTCCGAGTATCACGCTGTCCGGTACTCTACGGTGCGCTGATGTGCATGTCATAGGCGCCGGTCTTCGCAGCATTCCTGAAGGGTCGTGCAAAGCTGGACAATAGCCCGTACATTGATCAATTTCTCTTACCCACCAGGCGGTCAGAGTAGGCGTTATGAGATGTCAAAGAAACTGAGGACGGTTCTTATTCACAACCTTTATTGAAACGCACATGCACGAGTGTGTAGTACAGCCCGCTTTCACATTATGCACAGTGATGTCATTTCTCTGCATTGTCGTTACTGTGACTATCGAATTGCCAAGCTGTAAGAGAGCTAGAAGTTGGCATCTGAAGAAGTGCTTTGTAGCGTGCCGACTAGAACCCTAGTTGGCGAGTTTAAGCTGCTTTGTCTCAATGTCATGTTCACCCAACTATATGATGGGCGAAGAGTACATGTACGTACGTGTGGTTGAAGCAAATGTGGCGCGCGCTAATAAACTTTTAGGATTTCGTCTAACGCAAGCAGTCATTCTCACAACAGGAACGCACGCTCTAGACGTACAAGAACTAACAACGAAGTGGTTCTTAGTGGCGTGTACGGGAGGCTTAAAAAAAGCAAAGTGGGTATGTTGCTAACTTGCCTGAGAACGGTGGGGCCAAAAAATAAAAGAGAAAGAAAACGCTGGCCTATTTGCGTGTACAGTAGGAAATTGAACGAAGCCTTGCGAGGCTGTAACCATGCCCTATCTTTCATAGCTATTGCCACTATTGCCAGTTTAGTTCGTACCCCATGGGCTGTCATGTTTTGGCCTAACAGCTGTATGCAATATGATAGGACAAGCCTCATTGCGACACAGCCGTTGACACTGTATTCTTCGTCGAAACCTCCACGCTGGCTCAGGTTCTGAGGTATCGTTTCACCTGGTCGATGCGGTTGAACGAGCCCTTTCGGCACGTGTCGGCCAAATCGTCGAGCTCCACGTCAAAAAACGCAAGGCCGTGCTTTTGGGGATTGACAACCAGCAGCCATTTTTTTACCTGCAAAGGAAACGAAGAGAGAGCGTGTTAGGTGGACATCGCGGAAGGCGGCCGCCAAAAGCAAATGACCGCTGTTTGCGAAGGGTTGTCTGCAGTAATTAGGACATCGCGCTTGGTAGGGTAAGCGGGGTAGCACAATTCAGTGTCAAAACAGAGAGGTTTCTTAGTGAAGTTATATTTGCATATCAAACTTTCCGGCAGTGCTCGGAGGACTATTTCTCTGTTTCACTTATTTTGCTACTGTCTCTCTCTCTCTCTCTCTCTCTCTCTATCGCGCGTATGCGCGCTTGTGCTTCCCTGTCCCTGTCCGACTGTATAGGTCTCTGTGTTAATATAGGTCTCTGTGTTAACACTAACATGTCACGCCAGTAAACGCCATAAGTCGACACCCTTGCTAATATAACATAGTAATTGGTCGGCTTTGAAGAACCGAAACCACGACAAAAGTACGAAGCATGGTGCAGATGGAGGTCGTAGTCAACTTCGACCACCTGGTTTTCTTTAGCGTGCAGCGAAAAGGCACAGTGCTCAGACCGAAAGCATTTTTGCCTCCATAGCGCGGCCCAGATCGAAGCCATGTGCTTGTGTCAGAAGCCAGCATCCACCATTCAACCATTGTACCACCGCGCTGTATATCGCAGCTATAAGTGGGCCCTTACTAAGTTCACTAATCCTCCATTACGGCAGATGAGCGCGAAACATTAGCCACAATTCGGACATGCCCTTATTTACATGATTAGGAAAAGGCTGTTGATAAAAAGAGTATTACTTGAGCCTTTTTTCCTTATGCAAACAATTCTATAGCCAGTCTACATGCGGCGATGCGAACTATGTTCATTTTAAAACGTTTACGGACGCCACCCTTTAGTACAGAGCACAGAGTTCCGGTGTCACTGTAACCCGAATCTTACCTGTCCATATGAGGAGACGTACGCTCATAGTTTCCTACCTCACATTTGACATTTGCCCTTACCATAACCTTAAGCAGTGGCGATTCGATTATTCGGTAAATGTTACGCATAAATATGGGCGCATTCCTTTTGATTGATTGGGCTCACCTTGCTGATGATTGTCTCTGTCCTCTCGGCGCATACGCTGTACGTGCTGCTGAATGATGATATGAAGACTTCTGAGTTGGCGTCCTTGTCGTGGTGCGGTATATTGGCGACGCACATCTGCAAGCACGGGCAAGCATATGATGCACCGACTGAATAGCGCAGGAAAGAAATGAAATGAGAATACGAAAAATTTCTATTAAAGAGGAAGGCCCGGTTCGGAAGGCAGATATGCTATCGGTCATGAGAGGTGGTTGGTACCGCGGTGGCGCACGATTAATGGGAAACAATGACGAGCTTTCAGTGTACCACTTGGTATTCATTTTTCCTCAAGTTTGAATCCCGAATTTTGGGGGCACACGATTTCAGAAGCAGCAGGTCATCAAGTGTACTCGCCGATAAGCGAGACAGCTGCTCTGACAAAACGAAATTGAGTGCCGAAAATGCCCTCTCAACGCTGACTTGTGTGGCTGGCACACCAAGGGCCACTTGCGCTAACATGTACAGCTCCGGTTGCCGCTCTTTGCGCTCGTCTCAAAATTTCAACACATAAGCGACGACAACGCCCTCTCCACGACGGCCTGTGTGAGAGGCACGCGAAACTCCGCTTGAATTTAATACAAACAGCTATGGTTGCCACTTTCTTGGTTTCCTGCATTATTTCAACGCATCTTTCCTTTGAAATACCTGCCCGAGATGCGTGCTGACGTTGAACCCTGAGTTATGCATCATTGCTCACGTTGCATGACCTCGGTTGTTCCGGATCGTAAAGGCTTCCCGTGAACCGAAAAACGATAAAAAATATTTCGTTCCTATCCTTTAAAACAAACAATATAGACAGGGGACTGATATAAACAGCCGTTGTAAAAAGGAGTTTCGCGAATGCTTTGTCGGAACTGTGCTAAACACTGAAATCTGTTTCTAATACCACCACACATTTCCTCCATCGCGTCGCATACAGCTTGGCAATGATATAAGCCTGTTACCTGTACGCATTAAAATGTATGTATCATGATTGTTTATTCAAATTTGCTAGTACTTTTCAAATATTTTTTTATTTATATGTGCACTTGTTTTACAATAAATTTGTATCGTATGTGTGCCGGTATGTTTACGTCAATACCTTTTTGTTGAGCACAACTCATAAATGTTCCTTTAGTTCATTATGTATGCTTATGTTGTGTATTAAAAGTGTGTGAGTGCTGCTTTATGTACGGGCCTCCGGGCACATATGAAGCTGCATGTTGCCTCTTTTCGCTTAGGGTGACCCCCGACTATTTCGTTGACAATAAATTTTCTTGAACTCTTGAAGTATGAGGGACATAGGTACACAACTTGTAAAGAGCTAGCTCGTAACTTATTCTGTGACATCCCTGAAAACTAACTGACCAAAGTACACAACTTAAGAAGAGTAACTAACAATTAAGCACCCCTGTCAGCTCGATCACACGCTACACTCGACGTTTAAGGGCATGTGCTGTCAATGTTATCTCCATCGTGGTCAGGGCTTCAGTTACGACCTTCACTTACAGCCGTCAGCACGGTTCATTTGAGCAGCAGCGCCAACCATTACGCGGCGCTGGTCTCACTCAAAGTGATCCAGGCCACGCTAAAGCCCCTAGATATTTTTTTTTCCATTTTTTAAGTAGCGAAAAGCTTTGATATGCCGCCGGCCCATCTGAGTGGTCGGCGTTGCTTTTGGCAGCTATGTTCTTCCTCAAGCTGTTACTTTAATGCTGCAGGGAGAGAACACAAAAGAAAGTTGCGTTTCCTTACATACGGCACGTACATTATCATATTTGCTAGGAACGCGTACGTTGACGGCCGAACCAGGCTAGAGCACTCTAACCAGGCCGGACCAGCGCCTACTCTATTTTTAATAAGAGGAGGCGCTGGCCGGACGCTATCTGCGCGCGCGTGCTCCGCTCCACGTCTTTAGGAAGAACATGGCTGCCGACCTGCCGACACGTGCTTTGAGCGAGAGGGTGCCGGGAGAGGAGGTAGTCGTCGCTACTTTAAAACGGAAAAAAGATCTAGGGACTTTAGGCCACGCCACAGAGCGTTCTAGTTAACCGTGCTGACGGCTGTACGTTTTTCACCAAGCAAAGCACGATAAATCCTTGTCGGTGCTGGCTTTCTCAAATAGAATAGAATACAATATTTATTTCCAGAAATATAAAGTTCTCGCGGATACCACCGGCGAAAAGCTGTTTGGAATACAGCTTGACTGGGCGATGGTTCGTTACAAGGCATACGTGGCGGTTGTATAAAAATAGTCACATTTTTAGAAGCTCAAAATAAGAACAACTATTAACACAAATGTAGAAAACAAGATGAGAATTATATAAAGAAACACTTAACATGTATTGAAATACGCAAGAAAGAAAAATGTATGAAATAGGTACAAGAAAATCATACACTTTGGCTCTGGTAAACGAACACTAAAAACGATAATAAGAAAAAGGCGAAAAAAGCACTGAAACATTACGTGTTCACAAAATGCATCCGAAGTTCCTTCGGTGAAAAACAAGATCAGAATTATATAAAGAAATAATGAAAATGTATTGTAATACGCAAGAAAGAAATATATGAAATAGGTACAAGAAAATCATACACTTTGGCTCTGATAAACGAACACTAAATATGAGGAAGAACGCCGTAGTGGAGGGCTCTGGAAAATTTCTGCCACGTGCGGCCTCTACCATTTTCACCTCCATCGAAAATGCCAAGGCGGCGGCGAGGTTGAAACCCGCGTCCTTTGCGACCGCAGTCATGCGGTTACAATATTGGGCGAACCTCTGATTGAAAAAACGCCCCTCCTCCGTCTGTGCGAGCCATCTGCACAGAATGCAGTTGCTGCCTCCAGCGCTTCCCGTGCAATAAGGCACGCACTGTGCGTACGTTTACTCAGCCACAGAAAAATGATAACGTGTTCGCTTTGCAGCTTCAAAAATGTTATGTTGTTATATGGAGTTTAACGTCCCAAAACCAGTTCTGATTATGAGAGACGCCGTAGCCTCTGCAGGGCTCCGTAAATTTTGACCACCTGGGGTTCTTTAACGTGCACTGACATCGCACAGCACACGGGCCTCAACATTTCGCGTCCATCGAAATGCAGCCGCCGCAGCCGGGATTCGATCCCGCGACCCTCGGATCAGCAGCCGAGTACCATAGCCACTAGACCACCGTGGCGGAGCAGCTTCGAAAACACCGTTGGATTCCAATCCGAACCGCAAGATTTTCTACTGGAAACCGAGAGCTAGGCCAATTACCTGGTGGGTGGCTTTACTTCTATTTTCTGCGTCGCTGCGGCGCTGATATGTTTTTCAAGGTATTCCGTTATTGTATTGTTTGCAGAAACCTCTATAAGAACTTTTTGCGAAATTGGAATTTTTTTTCACGTTCACGCTATACTGGCCGTCATCAATGAATTCATGCGATTACACCACTGTGACGTCATGACACAAGCTTTAGCAATATCATCGTTACTTCACGATGATGTCACAACTTGGCCAAGTGCGTTTTTCGGATACATGAAGGGAAGTCTTGTAAGGTTACCCGCCCAAGACTCGCAGGTAGGAGCGTCAACGTAAGTCACTCAAGGCTTTCGCCATGGTCAACTTCGCGTGGCTACCTCACCCAAGCGACTTCCACTGCAGCGGTTGCTGCGTGGCTTCACGTTGGCCCCCTGAAAGCATTAAAGACGAGTAAAACGTTCAACTCACCTGCGAGTACGGGAGCAAACCAAACGCAGAAGCTTTGAAATTAGATTTCGATGAGTGGTAGACGCTGTTAGTTCTGAATATCTGGGCGCTAAGCGTGAATGATATCATGACGGTTACGGAGTCTGGTAGAGCAGCACGCCCCAGTATGTCAGTGCCTACGTCTTTCTGCGCACGAGAAAATGCAGTTCATAGTTAGTGGATGGGTCATGGCGACAGTTGAAAAACATTTATATTATGCTTCTACGCGCAACATGTGGCGCACGGGAGAGCTTGTTTATCAAGAGAGGTGATCTACACTGCACATATTTACAGCGCTCATTACTACCGTTTGCTGCGCTGAAGGGCCGTACTTAGCTGCCATAAATTATATATTTAGTGCATACGCCGGCGTCCTTTATTTATCCATGTACGTTTTCTCTGACGCTTTTGAGCTGGCTCTGATTAGGTTTGACATCACGGGCCGTAAACAGAACTGCTTAACAATAATTTTTGGGATTTTGCATCCCAAAATCGCGATCTGATTACAACAACGTTGTAGAGGGCTCGGAAAATTTCAACCACCTACTATTCCTCAACGTGCACCGACATCCCACAGTAAAACGGTGGGTGGGTCCCCCCCTCTCCCAAGAAATGCGGCCGCCGAGGCCGGGATTCTAACCGGTGATATTGGATCAGCAGAAGTCCAGTGCCAAATTTCGACCACCAGTTCTTTAACGTGCACTGACATTACACATTATACATGGGCGTATAGGGCTCAGACTCCATTGAAATGCGGCCACAGCGAGCGAGATTCGGCCCCGTGATCATCGGATCAGCGTATAGTTCATAACCAGCACTTACCAGAGTCGGCTGCTTGGTCCTGCCCCTAATGTACGTCCATGATGTCATGCAGAGGACTGCCTCATCCGCAACATATGAGGCAACGTGTGTGTGGAGGACTACGATAGTGGCCCCTGTTTGGCTGCAAGATCGAAGTCATGTGCATAGAGGCCCGGTTGAGAACTGGTATCACCACAGTTGCCCTGAACTGTTTGTTTGAACATTAATTTATATTATTTATCTCTCCTCCGCAACTATAGGAAGTTTTAACGGCGAGCTGCTTAGTGATCGACGTACCGTGTACGCCGTGCCCGTCATCCTAGTTGTCCATTGTCACGCAAAAGGGAACATTGTACCGGCTCTTGCCCTTTGTCCACTGCTGACCCAGTAGTGGCCCACTACCCACACTGCTTAAACTGACAGGAAAGAAGTGCAAAGAACGTTGAAGGTAAGAACGCATCCGCGCTTTCTCCCACGCACTACCCAGATCCTGGCCTTTGGCCCATGGCTGTATTACAGGGAGTGTGATAGTGCCAGTGACAGACCAGCGCTTGTTATCTGCACACAATCCACATCCTTGTGCTCAGCTTGCTGTTACATGATAGTGCTAGTGAACTTTTCACCCATGAAACTGCTCCACTGTTTACCGAGATTTCACAGGCTTTAGCTGTCTTCCCCTCTTTTTTCACTGGGGTGAACGTTACCTTGAAACTGCTGGGCAACAGCGGTATTCCAAACTACAGCTGGTGCCTAGCAGTATTCTTTTTTTTCCTAGAGGATATGCCTTAGCCACAGTTGAGCACTTCTGGCATCGCTTTAACACTTTTGTAATAACTGATGATAACTAACTGATGAACGCGATTACGTTATCGCGCTTTCACATAGCACACTAAAGTGCGACGTCATTTAGAGACATATTGCGTATTCGACAGCTATTTGCGCAGCTATTGTAGTGTAAAAATTTCCGCACGACAAACGCAAATGGTACACTACCTCACGAACACAATTCCTAAATATGGTGCTGTCGTTATGGTTCACGGGACACCCATGTTTTGTTCTGTAGATGCAGCGACGAACATTTTGCACAGCTTGCTCAATTCTTATGGGGCAGAGAAAACGTTTACCTTTACCCACCGCACTATGCATAAGCGGAATTACAAATGTTTCTTTCTCCCTCGTAGCCTGTACTGCATTACTGGACACCGCTGACTTAAGATCGCGAAAAATGGCTTTCGACAACAGAAACTTGCACAAAGGAGGGATAGCCAGCCAAACTTAACCCTTCAACTTGCTCTTGAAATGTGTCACTCATTTCGTACTTCCAGAATTTTCGCAAGCAAATCGTCAAGCAAGACTTCACAATACCACGCTTAACAAGCTTTGAATGCGCAGAATTATAGATAAGATTGCGCTTGTTTCAACGTAGGCCGTACGCCCAGCACAATCGACTATCTTGCAAAAATAGGCTTACATCAAGTAACATAGTTTCAGCTGCTGTCAGATAATTCATGGGTAACCTCAAACGGTTCAATATGATTCCACATAAGAGCCAGGATACCTGAAGTGTCAGTGCTGTACGCCGCTCTTTCCCGTTTATTTTATTGCGATGTTAAAGGGACCCCGAAACGGTTTTGACGATTTTGTGCAAGCATGGTGATCCAGTAGAGCGAGTCATTAGGATCATTTGAGGGCAGATTTCTGCGCTGTGCGTAAAGTGTGGAATTTACAATAAGGTTTTCAACACGTGCATCGCAAAAGATCTTAGCGGCTCACCAAAAGGCGTTTTCAAACGCCCCCGCCATCGACCGATCTAATGGGAGGCCGCTGATTGGCCCCGAACCTGTCACGTGCACGTAATATTCAAAACCTAGCTGCGAACAACGTGCTTCTACAATGTACTCCTTCGTTTCAGCCAACGGTATCGTCGCGGCATCTGGTGGCGTACACACGAGTCGCCGGCGCTCTATTACAGAGGCTAGCACTGCTGAGGCGGGCGACCTCAGTGAGGATATCGGGGCGCTATGTCGCTACGGAGGGCTCGGCAGAGCGGCTGACGCGGGAGGCGCTGTCGTCGCTAGCGTGCACTCCGCAGCATATCGAGTTGAGGAGGAACAGCAGTGGTAAGGCGGAAGGCGACAGAAATAAGCCCATAGCTGCCTTAGCACATGGTGCTTCGCTTTATTTATGGTTTGAATGATTTCACAGTTGTGTTGCCTAATCAGTGACGCAATGTCAAAAAAACGTTTCAGGGACCCTTTAAGACTTGGTTATCACGTCATACCAACACGCCCAACCGTATACTCTTTCAGGGAGATACATGAATTTTCTTTGTTTCTTTAAAACGAGCAAACGAATAATAGCAGATGATCTATCCGCGACCATCACATCAGCCAATGCTATGTCTGCCTCAAGTGACGCAGTCGGTGCCTTCGCTTACATTTGTAGAAGGAAGAGCGGGCGCTTTCCAGCTGTATTTGAATACTGATTGCGTATTCCTCTATGCCTGCTGTGGAGCACATGTTTGCAGTAGCCTCACCGTCTGACAGGCGCCGTTTCCAGAAAGTGTGGCGGGGAGGAGGGCCTCGGTAAGAAAACAAGAACTTCGCCTTACGTTTCGAAGTGAATGACGCGCCTCCAGTTTGAGACACCTGCCCTCTGCTGAAATAAACGCACAAGAACACGTACTTTCGAAAAATTGCACCATCTCCCCGAAGGGGACCGTGGTGTGATGCGGAGCATCGCCGGGAGTTTCAACGGTGCATTTAAGGGCGGTGTTTACAGGTTTGCAGTGTTGTTGCTTGCATCACACAACACCACCAACTTCTTTCATCGGAGGAGGAGGACATACTACTGAAGCGAAGCGCGCGCGCGCTCTCTACCCGCTTTATTTATTGCAGCAGCTGTTGGAGAGAGGGAAGAGAGAGGAGAGTCGAGCATGCGTAGTGTGAGTGCGGACGCCGGTTGACGCGTGACATACCCGCGAGCAAGAGATGCTACGCATCTAATAACACTGCGGCCACACTGCCTCTTCGGCATTGCGGCCCTTATGTCCCGTATATTCCTATTGGTTTTGAATGGCATAAACATCCTCATACCTTAGGGAGCTTGTATGCAGGGCTTCCTTCCAGCTGTTTGGCTGCAAATTTGCCGCGGCCCCCACGGGGTGCCCTCGCGGAGCCACAGCGTGGGGGCATGCTCGTTACATCGGAAGCATGTGAGGGTGTTGAAAGGAAGGGGGGGGGGGAAGAAAATGCTAAAGGGCATAATTTGGCTTGGAGGAGCTTTTCTGATCTTTGTAAGAGCCATCGTCGGTATGAACCAAGGTAGAAAACGTTCAAAACTCGCGGCAAGACTCTGCAACTCCACTGATATTTCATGAATTCGAATTTTTTGTCTCTCTAACAGGTTTGCGAGGCGCCATACGCTCCTTACTTGAGGCCATAGAATTATTACTTGTGCATGTGTTTCAGTACTTTAAAAGCCAACGAGTGTTGAACCCTGACACATGTCTCTGAAACATTTTCATCATTACCGAACCAGATTTTTTTTTCAGCTTACCTGACGATGTTTTTCAGGACTGCCGCTTTGGTTGCGAATGTGGTGACTTCGTACGAACCGTACCGCACGCCGACGGCTATTTGCGTGTTGGTTCCCCGCCAAGAGATGGCCAACGAGAGGAACTCCTGTGCGAGCGTGAAGATGGAACAGACACGTAATTGGAGAGGGCCGAATGTCTCCCATTTACAATTCATTCAAAACTACACAAGGATTCCCATTACTTGTAAAAGTGCGCATATCTTGCTACCGACCACATCACTCATGCACTGCAAATGAGCAAGTACGAACGTTTCGTGCTGTTCCAAACTGAATAATACAATAATTTGTGGAAATCAGATTTTTTCACTCCTATGCTTCATATATTTGACTGAGCGCGACGCCATACTTAAAAAAAAAGACCTGCTTTAGGAAGGCATGGCTGGCAGTCGCTACGTTTACGGTATTTCAATCCACTCTAGTTTTTTTCTGAGTGTGCCACTAAGATAAGAAAAATATCACCTTACATTTTGTACCGGTAGAATATGTCTGCTATTCGGTGCTTGAAAGAGCGACTACTACACAATTTTCACTGGTAGTTGCCATTCTAGCACTTCGCGTTCTCAGTAGTAGTATTGGAATACAAACATTCGGGGCTCCGTTTCTCTTGTCGCTTGTTTAGAAGCCAACATATCTAAGTAACATACAGCCACTATACTTCAAAATTTCGCTAACTCCTTTTGCACGAAACCTCCGAGGGCTTTGGAGGTGTATCGAGCTGCGATTGTTTGAGCAGTAATTGACGCTAGCACTAGTGAAGTCACCCGCACCCACCATTGTCAAACGGTTGGCTGTTGTAGTTTTGCATTTCCGGATCTGAATAAACGTACGCACATTTCTCGTAAGAAGAGGGCGTTGGCTGCAGTAGTTTTGAATTTCCGGATCTGGATAAACGTACGCACATTTCTCGTGCGTGCTTACCTTGAGCTGTTTAATGCCGTCAGCTGTGTTGGCGGACCGGTTCAACGAGTAATCACTGTCCATAGCCTCGAGAAAGCCGTAGTGCCTGATCTTGTTGCTGTCGAAGAAGGTCTTGATCTCGTTTTTCTTGTTACCAGAACCGAAGACGGCGTCCTTAAAGTCTTTCGCGTTTCTGCAAAACGTGGCGTGTGCGTCGAGCGCGCTGTGAATTTTGTGCAATAAGCGAGTACCTGAAATCCCTGTAGTCCACCACTAGTAGAACTCTGTATTTGGGCCTCAACGTGAAGGACCGCAAAATGTTCGAGAAAGAAAAAAAAAGACATCAGGACCACGCGGAATTCAGTTGAATAGTACGTTACGGAGTCAACTTACGGCTGTACAGACGTATCTCTATTCTGTGAAAGCTTCGCCAAGCGATATTAATGGAAAGTTCAGATAATTTCCAATACTATCTTGAGGACTCGAACATGATTCAAGGTGACGACGTCCATATTTCGTTACGGGTGAGATATATCAAAGCCAGTGTGTATGTCGATGCTGTCTTTATGCTGCCCTCACCTCGTATACAAGTTCCATGCGGGACCTTTGAGGAAATAGTAAATAAGAAAATTTTTAATCATGTGTAGCGGTGCACTTGTGTAGCGATGCACGATGCACACAACTGGCCAGGTGGCCACTTTTATCTAATGTCAAACACGGCGTCGTCGTTCCTAGTGATAGTTTGGATTCAACACTTGAATTTGCATAATTATGTTTTCGATCGCTGAGTGAAATATGGACAGACGAAGGAACCAGGACAGGTTCTAACTTTTAACAATGAAGACATTGGAAGGAACTAGAAACTAGGTTCCCTTTACCGGAAAGCAGATCAGGGGTGCTTAATGCGTTCGCCACTTGCTAGTTCTGTGTACGCGGTTTCGCTAGACAGCTTGCAGGAGTCACTGTCGCATCACTCAAATAACTCAAGTGAGAACTGTGCCTCGGGTCACAGTACCAGTGCTGTACTTATTCAAAGTACGCATACCCCCTTCGTGCCACAACACTTTGACAGGGCTAGATATAGAACATTGGGCACTCACGCGTAATTTATGGAGAATCCATAACCGGTCTTGACGGACTGTGAAGCGATGGCCTTGAAGTTGTCCCAGGTGAACTTGTTATCTTTGCCTCGGAACTCGCCGTTGATGTACACGAGATGGGCGTAGAAGGTGTAGTCGCACAAACCATCGTCCGGAAACTTGGGCTTGTGGACAGGAGTGTTCTGTATTTGGCCAACAACACAAAGCAGGGTGTCGTTCTGTGATCCAGCAGTTGGCTTTGCCGGCCACAGCTTGGGAGTCGGGTCTGCGCAGGAAATACAGACAACTCTCTGGTTATGGATTCCTTTGGGGGATTAGACAAGCAACTAAAGTGTGGAAGATAACGGTTTGTATTTTGGGAAAGCACCTGCGAGGTTTAAGTACAGTTAGTTATCATAGAGAAGGGAGCAGAGCAATTAAAGGTACGGAAGAATGAATATGCCAATCAGTGCGCGGAGGTGGCGTCTACACTACTGCGACTTCCATCTGCCAATCGTCGATGGCCGCACCCGGCAATTATCAGGATGTCACGGAGGGAGATGCTTCCGGTAAACGTGTGACATTTATAGTAACACGTTTCGCACAGCCTCTGATGTCTCTTCATACTCGACTTCTTGGGCATTATGAATGCGAAATTTTTTTTCACAATCGGCTGTTAAATGTCAAAAGCTCAGTGTGTTCACGGTCCATGTTCAGGAATCAAACCAGTAACCTTCCACTTATCAGCGCAAAGTCATATTTGCTTGGCCATCACGACGGGTGTCATTGTCGGCATATGCCCATATTGCATTTGTGCCTCCATAGAAACATAGGAACTGCCCTATCAATAAGGAACATTTGCGCAGAAACAACCGACTGTCATGAGCCTTAGCGACCCCCCTTATTTCACCGCGGCAGTGAAACAGAGGGTATCACACCACTGGCTTGTCTCCATTGCAGCAATCCGTTAGGGTACAACTCTTCTACCGCCGGTCGCAGGTTTCGCGGCTGATCTTATTGTAACCGAATGGAGGACCACTGGGGACGATGAAAGAGCGTGCGCTTAATGCAACTCGCTGAACGCAGAGCGGCATAGCTTGTCCATATGTCTGATGTCTTTTGCCGCAGTTTCACATAACTCGATGAAAGATAGCAAGCGTGGTGTTCAGCTCGCGTATCGCAGAGCGCTGGTACTGTCCTAGCCCACGCTGCCGTTCCTATGCCATCATATACCTAAGGTGCATCTTTTCCATCTATCCTCACTGCAAGCTCGGCCTCCCTTTATAGCGCCGTCCTTCATGAAAGGGAACACGCGAGCATGTGGCTCCTGATGTGGTGCATTTACATTCGGCGCCGGCCAGTGGAAGCAAAAGAAATCGCTTCCAATTTTGCTGCCACATAGAAGCGGCTACAACAACTACGCGTCAGGGGAGAAATACGCACTTCCTATCGGCGATACACAGTTATTCGGCCCGCCAATAGACCACACCAAAGGCTACGATATTTTCTCTCGATGCCACTATCTGGCGCTATAAGCAGCCGCCAGAAAGCACACGCCCGCGCAGTCGTTTGTTACCTTTAATAAAAGACCACACTGCTCGTGCTTTCAACCTTCAACAATTCTAACTTCGCATTTTGCGTTTGAAAGTAAGCAGTGAAAGCTCTTCGCCCGCCGCTACTGCTATGGAAGAATTGCTCAAAGAGAGCTACAACACTGTTTGGCACTAATCATGCGCGCTAAGTTTACGCATTAGGGAGTATATTAGTGGTCGGTGATTCCTTCCTATCGCGAACTGCATGGTGTTCAATTGCTTTCACATGGTTACTCCTCCATCTTCCTTCCCAAAATTTGAGTACATAGTTCCAACAATTTTTATCCAATATTTAGCCGGGTGAGTAGACCACTTAATGAAGTTTTTGTAAGGGCTTTCACTAGGTTTTATCGCTGCAAGCGGAGAAACACTTAGAAGAAGTACTGCTGTGTAGGCTCTTTTGCAAAGTACCAAGGTGTTGCGTGGCACCAATATGGTGGCCATTTTAAACAGAAAAGCGCAAGAACACCTCCTCGACAATGCAGAGCTTCGAACGAAAGCTATAAAGTCGCATTCATAATTGAGCTACTCACAGTGCACGACTAGTAACCTCAGTCCATGAACCAAGCGGAGTACGAACTGTCAGCGCCGAAATATGGTTTAAAATAAATTAGATATATATAAAAAAGCGGTTGGAGACTCTCACGAGAACGTGACGGGCTTTAACGACGACAGTGAAGAACGCAGACTAAGTGCACCGGTACTTGGAGAATTGGATGGGGAACTGGTGGATAAAAGAGTTGAAGAAGAATACATCGGCAACCTTAGAATTGCTGATGATATTGCCTTCCTTAGTAACCCACGTGACGAACTTCAAATCATGGTCCTCGAGAATGTAAAAGGGTGTTCTCAAAAGTATTGTGTGGAATGTCACGTTCAATAATCTCCAAAGAGCACAGTGGTTTGCGAAAGGTAGTTGGGCGTCAGTCGTAAGTCAGTACGCCTACGTAGGTCAGATAGGGACTACAGGTCCGAACTATGAGGCTGAAGTAACAAATACAACGTGGAGTGCAGCGCATTTCGCAGGAAGTCTCAGAAGTTGAAGGCTAGTCTAGCAGTGTCCCCCTAGTGGAAGCAGTATAACAGCGCTGTCTTGCGATGCATAAGTGTGGGATAGAAGTCTGGAGGCTCATGAAAAGGGTTTAGCTTAAACTGAACACGGCGCAGCGATAAATAGAAAGGAAAATGGTAGATGGAACGCCAAGGAATAAAGAGAGAGCGGAGTGAATTGAGGAATGAATCACATTTGAGCAGAGATCAGTAAGAATTAAATGGTGGCATGCAAGAAGAAAGTCGACCGATCGACACTAAGGGTAACAGAGTGGATTCCAAAGGAAAGCCTGGCAGGGGGTGGCAGCCTGGTAGGTCGGAAGGTGAGAAACAAAAGGAAGTTAGTAAGTGCAGCGCCGCCACAGATTTGCCGCTCAGGACCTGGTTAGCTAATCGGACAGGTATCGGTTTGCCCTGAAAAGAGCGTGGAGGACGATAACGACGACGGCGATGATGAGACAAGAGAACGATGCATCCTTTGCTATTTTTTTCTCGCATTCCTTTGAAGTCTAAGCGCAAATTGTCTTTTTCTTCATCTTTAATGTTATATATGTCAGCAAGCCGCGCAAATTTCGCCGCTTCGTCACAAGAGCTTCCTTCCTATATGTTCTAGTGATTATAGGGTAATGAAATAGCGTAATTCGGAAACTTCGTGGAACATACGTAACTACCACGTGAGCACAGTATTGAATTTAAAAAAAAATGGGGGAACACACAAGACTGCAGATTTTGCCTGAGCGTTAAAGAATTCGTCTTATGTAGAGTTTATACCGGTCACCAAAGGCAATGAAAACGGACCTGCAATGGCAAAACATCAGCAGGGATTGGACATGAAACATGCAAAAAGCTGGACTTACAAAATGTACAGAGGATAAGAGAAACGGACAACACAGACGCTGCTTTTCAACTGAGCTGTAAACGTTTGGCCGGAAGGCGCTCCGCGTGCGAGAGTCGCCTTGTAGTCTGGCTGTTCTTTGGCATAACTTTAGCAGCATGCGCAAATGTTTTTAAAGAAGATAGTCTTTCTTGGGATACTCGAAGGCAGAAATTTTGGTCTACATTTCTGTTTGTCAGTCTGCCACACAATTCAGCCACCCGCTAAAGTTTAAGCACTTGCCTAACTCCCAGCCATCTGCGTTCATACTTGTGAACATTGCCGATCAAAAAGCAAATATTGCGCCTATCTGAGACGCAAAATCAATACGCAAGTATTAGGTGGTGTGCACCTTTACTACCTTACTTACTGTAGTACGGCCGCCAGAAGACTATCGTCTTTCGAAGACACTTGCAGCGAAGCACGCAGATAGGTGGCCATTTTTTAAATGCGAAGTATTTCTTAGCGAACTTAAGCGAGTTTGAGCGTATCTATCTATCTATCTATCTATCTATCTATCTATCTATCTATCTATCTATCTATCTATCCCGCCGCGGTGGTGTAGTGGTTACGGTACTCGGCTGCCACCCAAAATACGCGGGTTCGATCCCGGCCTCGGCGGTCGCATTTTCGATGGAGGCGAAAATGCCAGAGGCCCGTGTACTGTGCGTTGTCAGTGCACGTTAAAGAACCCCAGGTGGTCTAAATTTCCGGGCCTCTCTCTCCTCTCTATCTCTTTCACTCCCTTTCCCCCACCCCCACGGACGCTTAGCCGCGCTCCCTACACGGGTTGCAGAAATTAGCGTCCTTTCCTAACCGAACAACATTCATCATCATCATCATCATCATCATCATCATTATCTATCTATCTATCTATCTATCTATCTATCTATCTATCTATCTATCTATCTATCTATCTATCTATCTAGCCGCCTACGATTTTGTGCTCTCCTGGCCGTTTCGCTAATGGGATGTATGCGAAAATTGGTATGCCACATCATGACTACATGAAGAACATAAATGGCAGGTCATAACATGAAAATCTTGACATGCGCGTTATGAGCGGCATGATTTACATTTCACAGTCTTGGTGCTCTCCCGGCCGTCTCGCTAATCGGATGTATACAAAAATTGGTATGCCACAATATGACTGCATGACGATCGTAAATGACAGGTCATAACATGAAAATCATGACATGCATGGCATGAGCGACATGATTTACATGCCACGGTCTTGGTGCTCTCTTGGTCGTTTCGTTAGTGGGATGTATAGGAAAATTGGTATGCCACAACATGACTACATGACGAACATAAATGACAGGTCATAACATGAAAAGCATAACATCCATGTCATGGGCGGCATAATTTACATGCCAGGCGTTTCGTTAATGGGATGTTTACCAAAATTGCTATGGCACAACACGACAGCATAACGAACGTAAGTGATAGGTCATAACATTAGAATCACGACACGCGTGTCATGACGGGCGTGATTTACATGCCATGGTCCTGGCGCTATACACCTGCCGAACAAAATGCCTTAAGGAGACTCCTTCCACTACCTGACATTTATGTGGTGTTTTTTTCCGCGGAAGTTCGAAGTAGCATCGTGGCTTTGTGGTAGGACACCTGCTTGCCACTCGAACGGCCCGATTTCGACCCTCAATGGGACCGAAGGTTTGTATTGTTCATTTTATTTGCATCTTTCTCGATTTTTCGCTCACGGAGAGACACCGACACCGACGGCGGTATTTCTGCGAAACGAGCTCTCTAACGCTATCGCGTTAATAATAAATATCGCTGGCCGGGCTGTGCGTTGGAACTACAGACCAGTGGGTTGCGATGTGACCAGGCTAACTGATTCAGCCGCTGTCGGTCCATCATACAGGCCCTTTAAAGCGTGGGTTCATATTCATTAAGTAGGCGCCTGTAACCACTCCAGATTCTCAAATGCAGGCTCCGCAAATGAGGAAATGATACTAAAGAAAAGAATTGGAAAGAAAGAAAGAAGAAAGAAAGAAAATGCAAACACGGAAACAAAGAAAAGAACAAAAGAGAAAAGAAGGCAGCAAATTATATAACGAAAGAAGTAAAGAAGAAACGAACAAAACAAAGAGAAAGGAAGAGGGAAACGAAGACAGCGAAGAAAAGAAAAAGGGACGCGTACGGCAAGTTTTTCTCGTCGCCATTTGGCCGGTAAAGGAAGACGTCCTACATTCTTAGAGTGAAGTTCATAGTTTTTGCTAACAGGTTTGATAGATGCATATGGCGAGTGCTGTTTGTGAGAGAATGTACCGCGGAATCGGCTCACTTACTCATCACGAACTGGTCCGGTGTCGGTGACGTAGTGATGACCTCGCGCGTTGTTTTGCGCACGTACTTCTTCGTAGTGGTGGCGGGAGGGGGGGGTTTGCCGCCCTGCACGAAGCTGGGTCCTTTCTTACCCTCGTCCTCGTCAGCATCGCCACCACCACCGCCGTTACCCCCGTCACTTCCGTGCGATGCCCCTGAACAGAAGAAGGCTCGCCATTATCGTCTTCGAATATACTTACATGAAGATGTGTTCAGTGTCTACACTGGCCCCGCCACGGTGGGCTAGTGGCTTTGGTACTCGGCTGCAGATCCGAGGGTCGCGGGAGCGAATCGCAGCCGCGGCGGCTGCATTTCGATGGAGGCGAAATGTTGAGGCCCGTGTGTTGTGCGATGCCAGTGCACGTTAAAGAACCCTAGGTGGTCGAAATTTCCGGAGCCCTCCACCACGGCGTCTCATAATCGGAGCTGGTTTGGGGATGTTAAACCCCACATAACAACAACTATGGACATTTGAACCTTATTCACTGACGTGCCTGCAGCATGCCGGAGGGCCTGCGCGGTCAGGGTGCTTCGCGTCTTTTTTTTTTTCTGGCATGGACACCGGCGCCTACACCGAAGGCCCGATTTTCTGCAGCACGAGCTCTTAAGCTGTCTTGCGTTAAAACAGGCAATAATGATTGTGATCGTGGTTCGGTCAAGGACTCCTAATTTCTGCATTGCATCTCGGAAGCACGGCTAAGCGTCTGTGGTGGTAGGGGAACGGGACTGAAAGACAAAGGAATAGGAGGAACACCGTAGTGGAGGGCTCCGGAAATTTTCACCACCTGAGGTTCTTTAAAGTGCACCGAGAACGCACGGTACACGGGCTTCTGGCATTTTCGCCTCCATCGAAAATATGACTGCCGCGGTCGGGATTGAACCCGCGTTTTTTGAGTGGCAGCCGAGTACCATAACCACTACACCACCTCGGCCGACCGGCAATGCCGGTACAGCTAACGTTTGTACAAGCGAACGTGGTTTCGTCACGCAAGCACCCACTTGCTTAGTTTAGCGTTAATAGATGCTTTTCTCCCTCTCTGCACCTTAAGACGCTGCAGTGGAGGAGGAAAGGACACGTGCGCTGCGGTAGCGTAGTTGTTATCGTTCTTGAATGCTTGCCGGAAAGACGCTGCTTTGATCCAAGGCTTCGTTTGATCGTGACTGCAGCGGTTGCATTTTCGGCGGACGCAGAGCTGCAATTGGTCACGGAGGTACAATGCACAACGTACGGTGCATTAACGGTGCAAGTTAAAACGCCACCAAGCGGTCGAAATTTCCCAAGATATCCGCAACGGTATGCCTCATCGTGGTTTTTATCGGGATTTTGGCACTTAGAGCTCCAGCAGTCATTACTGGGGAACAGCGCATAGTGTAAATCGTTATTGGCCAGACACTTCGTGTACAGCGAAATTCTGGGCGTAAACAGCACATGTGCATGCAAGCATGGCCGACCACGCAAAGCGCGTGCCGTCCACTTAGGTTCTTTGAAGAGGTCGTCGTGCGCTCTGTAGCCCCCAAATCACCAAGTGATGGTTGTATGTGCCATAGCTTTATAATATTATGAAACTTCAGCAGTAATCTTATGCATGATGATTTCACACAATGTGTGAGAGTCACACTAGTTTATCGATGGTGTAGGCTTAGCAAGTGATTTCGAGAATCTGTAAGGACAGATTACATGTATGCTTGTTCTGTTTATCGCTTATAGCTAGCGCCACTTAACGGCTGTAAACAACGCTGAATGCTAGCAGGTGTTCCGCTAGGCTTTTACGAATAGTGGATTACTCGACACGCTAAATTATTTTAAAGGGAAAGCTTTACTAGCCTGTTCGATTGAGTTTCGCCGTGTACCTCTGCTTGGCCTTGAAGCAACGAACAGATACCGCCGTGCGTATGGGCGCCCGCTTGTGTGCGTGTGTGTGTGTGTGTGTGTGTGGTGTGTGTGTGCGTGCGTGCGTGTGTGCGTGCGTGCGTGCGTGTGTGTGTGTGTGTGTGTGTGTGTGTGTGTGTGTGTGTGTGTGTGTGTGTGTGTGTGTGTGTGTGTGTGTGTGTGTGTGTGTGTGTGTGTTCGACTGGCCGTGCTCCGTCGCCGCTGCTGACTGCTGGTACCTCGCTAACCGTATCCACCTAACTCGCCGCTCTCTCCAAGCCCTCTGCCATGTCGGTCAGCTGGGTTGGCCTGGTTAGCGCCTCAGTCGCTTCAGTTGCTTTTGTAATGGCATAATCGCGATGGGAGTAGTGAGTGGGGATGCTGGTCCATCTGTGCTAAAATTTCGTTCGCGTTCACAGCGTCGAAAAAGACACGCCGCGTCGATCAGTGTTTCGTGCCGTAAAACCAAACCGCCAATAAACCATACAAACGTTGCAAAACATGTGATTGTCTAAAACAAATGCTGAAGGTGTAACTTTGCAAAACATGTGGTTGTCTATATGAGCCCAACCAAGGAGGTTTAAAACAAATGCTGGAGGTGCAGCGCCCCCTGAACCTTACCGCGACGGGTGAAGCCGGCGTTTGCCTATGGTTCAGCTCTAAAAGCTTGCCAGAGTGTCCAGAAACCAGTATCATTTCTAGCGTTCTTGATCTGCTAAAGTAAACTCTAGACTAATTGTAATGTAAAAGCGCGTTGTTTTGTATCAATAAAGCACCATTAACGGAGTATCAATGCCACGATATTGCACACAAATTTTCACGATAGTCAAGTTTCACACCAGCACCCGTAGCACAAAGAGGCACATCAAGCAGTGTCTGTCTAGCAAAGCCGACCGCTTTAAAGGGGTTAAGAAGCGTGAGGAAAACGGTTTTTGTTTCGTGCTTTTCGGATGCTGTTAATCAATGCCCTGAGTAAGGTGGCGGCCGCCGGCTTCACCGTTAGCACAAAATCTCCACTCCCGAATTATATTTAATTTTAAACCTCCTTGAGCCCAGCATGGTTTAGCAACCTCAAGCTTTCGCTTGCACAACCGGCCCTAGCCGAGCTAAGAAGAAGTAACTTTTTTTGTCCACAGGGTCAGCGTCTCCTTTACTAAATTTACTTTTGTCACATGCCTCTCCTGCTCTTCAGCTTCGATGGTCGGGGAGTGCGAGCAAATCGTGTATGAACGCGACGTTGAACGATAAAGTGGCTGCCCTGATGAAGGCAAGTGCGCTTGTAGAAACAGTGTTTATAGCGGTGTGCTCTTCATCGTTTTCAATGTTTTCGTCATCGCTACACTTTTAAAATATCGCCTTCGTCGTACATGACGCCGAATACGCGGTGAGTGCTTTTTTCTTTGAATGCCTATTACATATCGCTCTGCGTTTTCTTTATGTTTATTCCGTCGCAATGAGTTGACATCATTACTCCGCGAAATTCTCGCCTATTCTGCACATTTAGGACTGGCGATGTGGTCACCTTGCTTGAAATATCTTGTGCTTTAATTACCCATAACAAGTTGTTGGAAGACTGAGCTCGTTGTGCATGGTGCTTTCCTTCCGCTTGTGATTGTCCTTTCGTGCATCTTTAAACTTTCAAAAAGCCCATGAAAAGCACTAGACCTCGACGTCCTCCGTTACGGTAAAAATACTCAACATGAGATAAATGTTATCCGTTACTTGAAAGCGACGCTTCGCTTGCGAGTTTCACGGAATTTCGTTGAGTACGGCCGCTGCTGTCTCATCAAACAGGCCATCATTAAGAAAATCACTGGCGACTTCATCTAAAAATAAGGGCTACTGTCGATGCACTTCAGTTTCTGGGCGAAGTAGACGGCGACTTGGTACTGTCACGGTACAGCGAAAGCGCTTCAGGTGCACATAAGCAGGTTCTTGCGCAAAAGAAGTTCGCAAACGATGCGCTATTGGAAAACGCGTCAGACATTTATATACTTGCGAAATGCGCATAACATTGCTCGAGTTACTCGGGTGCGTCTACTCTTTCAATGGTCTGTGCCTAAGTGCGTTGATTGTCGGGCTCGCATAGCGAGGGGCGATAGTTTAAAACTCGGTTTTCGAAACATTGCTCTTTGTTAATCTGGTGTTCGAATGCGCCAGGTTGACATCATTAGCTCTTAGCAATGAAGAGATCACTATAGGCACAAGAGGGTGGGATATAGCTAAAGAAACACCATACTGCTTTAAAGAAACATTCGACGGATGATAGCCAAATTACATGCAATTCTCAAAACAGCATTGTTTTCCGCTTCGTGTCTCTAAGTACATTTCCGGTCAAGCACGCTCATGTAACGCTCTGCGCTAGGTAGTTATCTCGAGCGCTCCGCAATGGTGTAACAAGCGCAAGCAGGCACGTGCTGCAAGTGTCGCGTACGGCTTCTTACACAGTCGGCTTCTTAGTACTGGCTTCTTACACAGTCGTGCCCCGCCACATTTGTCTAGTGGCTCTGGTACTCGGCTGCTGATCAGAAGGTCGCGGGATCGAATGCCGGCCGCCGCGGCTGCACTTCGATGGAAGGGAAATGTTCAGGCCCATCTACTGTGCGAGTCAGTGCAAAGAACCCCAAGTGGTTGAAATTACCGAAGCCCTCCGCTACGGCATATCTCAAAATCAAATCGTGGTTTTGGGACGTAAAACCCCAAAAATACAATCTTATCTAGTCGTGAGCACCGCCAAGCGTGAGGACGGGAGCGCGTGCCCTACGCCAGCGCGAGCCTTTGTACATGCGCAGTGCGTTGGCAGTGGAACATTTCTATCACCTTCGCGAGCGTCAAATCACCTGAAAGTACACTTAGATTAGCTGATAAGGCACGCTCAGACGACGCAATGGGCGCGATGGTGAAAAAAGAATTCACAGCATATCCACGGAGTGAATGATGATGAGTGGGCGAAGCTCCGGAGGTTCGTCGTAGAACGTGCCGAGTTGCGGATTAATTTAGTTAACGCGCTCGCTACGAATCCTTATGGTTCAACTACGCACAAGTGAAATCTCCCACCGGCACTCCATTGCAAGTCAAGATCCAGTGCCTATATATATATATATATATATATATATATATATATATATATATATATATATATATATATATATATATATATATATATATATATATATATGGGTGTGGGTGGCCGGTGAACGGTTCTCCAGCGCGAGCAGTCGGTATTTTTCAATCAAGAAACTCGCTAGAAGACGCTGCCTGCGCCAACGTTGTCTCTCGCGGGTGAGGGCGCGTTCTCCTTCTTTGCGAGCTGGTACAGCGTTCATCGAAGAAAGAGCGTTTCCATAGTGAACGCGCGCCTTTCGCTCTCTCTGTCTCTCTCTCACAAGACAACAGATGGAAGAGTGAGAGAGCTCGCGCGCCGGGAGGCACGCGCCGAGGGCGCGCCTCCCACACGTAGCATCATTCATTTCTTTGAAGGTAACGCGCTACTAGGAACAACGGACGGACAGACCCAAACCTTGAGGAGCTTCGCCCCTAAAAAGGCCCACTGCTGGCGCACTGCGCATGTGCCGAGGCTCGTGTTGTTGTAGGAGGCGTCGTAAATATGTTGTTACAGCGGGCGACGCGCTCCCGCGTTCGCTCTAACAGTCTCCCCGGCTGTACATACATTGGTTGCGTGCCGCTAGATATCTAGTAACAGTGTTCTACTTTCAAAGACGGCACTTGGAGTGTGTAACTGCTGCAGTTTGTGGCGGCAGCGGGGTTGCTGGAGCCAGGCTGACGTGTTGCGATATAAAGTGAACACTAGAGCTCTGCCGACGCTTCGCAACCACAAGTAATGGTTCAGTGCCCACTGGAGAGGAAACTAACATGCGATCCCTTCATGCAACATAAAGCACCGGACCCTCCACGTAAAGCTTGAACCCTACTTTGCACTTACCTATGACCCCAGCTTCAGTGAGAAGAATGGCGAGTAGCAAAATCCCTGCGATCACTAGCAGTCCGAAGAATATCTTGTTTGACCCATCGTTACTGGAAATTCAGAAAAAAGCAAGAAACGACAATGTCCACGTTTCATTGATATCAAGAAGTCGCTTGCTTGGAAGAGGGCTCGACTCAGCAGAGGCTTGTCCCTCTTTTAGTTTACAATTCGTGTAAGGCTGTAGAGTCAGGGCTTTGCCCATAGAGGAAACTTCGTTCCAAAGATACACAGCAATAATCGCTGCTGTGGGAAAGAATTGCGTGCAGTAAAGCTATATATAATGACGTCAGACGTATTAGCACTTAAGCGCGGACTGAATGCAACTAAAGAGCGCTACAAGCCGCTTCGTTCTTATCTGGTGGGCCCCGGCTACATTTCCAGCAGCCCGAAATCTAAGACGCAGTGACAGGCAATGTGAAACACTTGCTGTAATCATCTTGTTGATTTGGTATACCGTCTTTTCCTATCTCACTGAAGATCATAATTAAACAGCTGCAATATGCTCTACCATGGGACAAAACATGCTCTTGTCGAATCGTTATGAGAAACTGCGTCAGAGCTCATCCAAAGCCCTGACTCTGACTTTTGAACTGATTAAACCCCGGCGTAGATTGCTGCACTAACGCAACATAGGTGAGAGAAAATAAAGAATCATACCATCGTGTAGCACTGCATTACGGCAACAAACAACCGAGTACAATGTAGATATATCAAATAATTAAAGCAAATTATAAATCCCATGAAGCGTATGGAGCGTCTACGAAGTCCAGTCAAGGCTCACGTTGCACAACTTTATGTCAGACAAAAACACACAAAATACAAAATCTGACCTACTGTCCTTTGAGGCAAAGCAGTGTTTGCAAGGTTCCTCCACAAAATTTAGCATGGCTTCTACGTGGTCAAACTGGTAATGTTGCGCGCTAAGCAACGGTATTTCGAAGCGTTTTTCTTTTGTCCATCCGTCTTAACTATCGTGCAACAATTTAGTTTGCTTCTTATTTTCATTGGTTCGTTAAACACAATATATTTAATTCAGGATAAGGGGTGCGTATTTTATCTGTCCGCACTTAATCTCATGATATCGTTTGTACGCTTAGTCTTCTAAGTCACCAACTATATTGAGAACAACATATGGGCATTTTAAGTATCTGCACTGGACACAAGATTTAAGAGTTCATTTACTTAGTACGACTCCGAGCATATGTCGTCAACTTTGCAACAGCAATACCACTGCTATACCAGTATGGGAAAAGACAACAGGGAACATCGAGCTGCCACGAAACACCGCAGCTCGAGAGCAATGTTTACCATTTGGAAAGAAACTGTCATCATTCGTACAAATATCATACGGACATACGCTATTGTAACAATAAAGAAACGGTTCGTGCTTACTCAGTTGAAGCAGCTAGAAAGAAGAAATAAAAAAAGAAGTTATGGAGTTATCAAGAAGAGCAGAAGACATTATCTACATATATGCGGCACGTTTCCTTTAAGCGTCCCCAGGCTATGCACAAAAACGATATATACATCACAGCCGCGTCTGCTTTAACATGCGCGACGCTACTAAGACAGGGGGATCGGTGTGATGGCTTCCATATAGGGAGTCTTGTATCAAAAAGGAAAAGAAAATACCGCGTGTATTAAGAATAAGACTAGTGAAACAAAGCTCAAATTCATTCGGCGCGTCGGGGAAACCACCTGTACTAGTAGTACTTCATTTTCTTATGTGAGTGAACTTTTATTGACTCGGCTGTTATCAAAAGTTGATTTTTCGCATTGTTGCAATATTGTTGTGTAGTGAGAGGCGCTCTTGCACGGGCAACGAGCGAGAATGCAGAAACTGTGTACACGCAGAGACAATTGCCTCTGCGTCATATTGTCAGAAATGTGTTGCTTATGCTGTAATTAAAGAAAACAGTAATAGAGACAGGGAGGCTCTCGGGCGTTTATTACTACTTTCCTGTGTGTGCTTTTACAACGTTAGCCTCTCCAGTGCAGTGTTGTTGCATTGGAGAGGCTGTAGGCTGTAAGCTGTGGGTGCAGGAGAGCTGTAGGTGGTGAATAAACTAGGTTTACTGTTGGCCGCCAGCGTTCGTTGCATGAGATTCGAAGAAGCATAGTTTAAATCTCGTTTCTGGCTGCCCTTTCCAGAAAAAAAGACGTAAGCAATGCTCCACGAAGGCTATACTGTCCTCACTGCTTCTGGCAACTGTTTCCAGTAAAGAGTGGGACAAATTTGAACAACGAATGCAACTGCTTCAATAAACTGCGAGGGGCTTTATCTCGAACAAGGAGTTCCGGAGTTCACATAACAGCTGCTGTGACGCGCCCCGCAATGGCTAACGCTTGTTAACGTGTACATTTATCTTGTATACGAGATAAAAGCGCGCGATTTCCTTACCTGGTGTCATCACTGATGACTCGATTCCGGACATCTCTGTAAGGCAAAGGAAGCTAGGTTAAATGAATTTCCAAGAAAGAGAACAGTCACGAGTTTGAATCAGGGACACAGAGGATATTGTGACATCCCAACAAGAGCTGACAGAGTGTGCTCACGTTGTTATGCGCTGTAGGCAGTTAAAGTGTTTCCGCTTCGGTCTGTGCGGGATGGTATTTATGGCGTCGTAATACTTGCACTCTAAATACATTACGTATGAACTTTGAACTGAGACGCTTAGAGCAGAAAATGCAAAAAAAAAAAAAAAACTGGCGGCACACATCGAAGTACGCCCGAGAATCGTTTTCAAGGACCTTTGCTAATTTTATGTGATGTATTTTAGACTATCTGTCGTGCATTAAAGGATCGCGAACAGACATGCCGCTGTAGTAGGCTTCTTGTGATACACTACAAGCATACTGCTGAACCGCGAAATATCCAGGCTCTTAAAATAGTCCTTTAAAGAATAGCGGAAGTCACGCCGCTTGTGTAAAGGCATATTACTTACGTGACATTTCACCTGTTTTCCAAAAAGAATATAAGGGATAGGACGAACTGTTATTCACAAACCAATTGCATGTTTATCTCTGGGTGTATGTATAAACTCATGAAATTTTCATTGTGTCAGTAGATACACACTGAAACGGGATCAATAATGACGCACAGAACCTCTGTATTGCGGTTTCGAAGTTTTCTTACTATGATCGGTGTATGTTAAGAAAAAAAACTTGCGCTATTCCTCGCCACCATATGTCTATCCAATTAATGTCAACAGGCACCATGTGTAATGACCTGGAGCTATATAACATATGTATGTACGAGTGGTAACGACTGCATTACAAATGTAAAAAAGATGGTAATACTGAGGCAGCCGCATGATGAGAAGGGTAGATATAAGGGCTCTTCACATATGTACGAGTAGACGTGGAAGCACTCAGTGGTATAGTAATAAGTGTGAACAGCACCAAGCTAAATGGCGCTTTACGCTCGATTTCCGAACAGATCAGTGGATAGTGATATTTTACATAATTAAACGCTAGAATTATGAAATGGCTGTGTGGCATTTGCGGCTACAATACTATTTACTGGAGTGCATCGCTAGACTTAAGGATATACTTTATGTAAGCAATATGAACCATCTTTCCAGCACCGCTCGAAATACTCTCACCGACCGTGACGTCACAAGCAATGACAAAGACTGGCGTAGTACAAAGCGCCGATCAAAGCACAAATATAGGTTAACCACGAAATGCTCTAATTGCGTTTATGTGATCGTTTCTTCACGGCACGCCACAGCATACGCTGCCAACGCAAGGAACGCTCACCCATGATTCCTGTTGTCTTAGATCGGCGTCGCTCCTTAAGGAATGAAAACGATTACTAGTTTCCCAGCAGGGGTCGGAGAGGCTTTGGTACCAGGTGTGCGAAGGCTCGGCTACGGTCCGGCGGATCTAAGGCGCCAACGGTGGTTTAAGGCTACCGCACGATCACTTTCCTTCGATACTCCTGGCTGAATTGAAGGACTGGTTGCAGAAAGAACTCTGTGAAAACAAATAGAGAGTCAGTCAAGTGGCCAATGATGGGTACATCGTGAGAGGCTGAGGACTTACGGCGAAGCAGCAGAAGAGGCGTTGCCGAACACGTCAGCTAGTGCACGGGAATGAAGCTCGAGAATGGCTCGAGCGAGGCACCCGGTCACGCGCAGCTCGTTCGCCCGTTCTCCAGCTTGTAGCCCTCACCCACTACTCGCACAGAATATAGGTAAAACTTGGAGGGTTGAAATTCCCCATTAAATGAAAATGAAATTTCCCAACTAAAAATTCGTCATAAAAACGGTAAGCTAAGACTTAACTAGAGCTACACACACGAAGATTCGGTCTGTAATACCTCGCGCATGCTACGAATCCTCACGGTTCAACTATGCACAATGCACAAGTGAAATCTCCCACCGGCACTTCATTGCAAGTCAAGATGCATATATATATATATATATATATATATATATATATATATATATATATATATATATATATATATATATATATGTATATGTATATGGGTTGCCGGTGAACGCTTCTCCAACGCGAGCAGTCGGTATTTCTCAATCAAGAAACTCGCTAGGAGACGCTGCCTGCGCCAACGTTGTCTCTCGCCCTCGGCGCGTGCGTGCCTCCCGGCAGGCACGCGCCGGTGGCTACCTACCACTAGGGACGCACGACCCACGCCTTAAGGAGCTTCGCCCCTAAACTTTGGACGGTTGTTCGCCGCGGTGGTGCAGTGGTTAAGGTACTCGGCTGCCACCCAAAAAACGCGGGTTATATCCCGGCCGCGGCGGCCGCATTTTCGATAGAGGCGAAAATGCCAGAGGCCCGTGTACTGTGCGTTGTCAGTGCATGTTAACAACCCCAGGTGGTCAAAATTTCCGGAGCCATCCACTACGGCCTTTCTTTCCTTCCTATCTCTTTCAGTCCCTTTCCCCTTCTCCCACGGACGCTTAGCCGTGCTCCCGACATGGACTGCAGAAATTAGCGTCCTCTCCTATAAACCGAACCACAATCATCATCATCGCTTGAACTTTGCCTTAACGTTGTACCGTCAACGGGCCTCGTTCCCGCCGCCTTTTCATAGAACATTAATTAAAATTAGCGCTTCTTCTATAGAATGCTGGAATCATTCGAGTTTCCTCGATATATTATTGTTTTCTAGGGAATTCAAATTACAGACCGAATCTTCGTTTGTGTAGGTCCAGTTAAGTCTTAGCTTACCATTTTCTATGACAAATGTTTAGTCGGAAATTTCATTTTCTTCACGAAAGCACTTGCGCCATGGCGGAGGACATGCGTGGTCGGGCGGCATGGGAAACGGCGGCCGTTCGAAATGATTATTTACGTCCTGGACGCCAACGCCGACACCGGACCTTCTGCGACACGAGCTCCTCGATGATTTCGCGTTAAAACGTGAAAAATTCACCCCCTATACCACCCGTATATACAGTTGGCAGACGAGCGAAGCTGAAATGTTCAGACACAGCGTTACGTCGTTATGTTTCTTATTGAGGTTACACACGCGTTTGGCTTGGGTTTATCACAGTCTCCATTTCAAATGCCACAGAGTGGGCTTCCAGTAGTCGCCATCATGTAGTTTGGGGCTTAACGCAAGGGTAGGTCTTGCTCATGGAGAGCAATAATTGCAGGCGCCCTGCTTTCTGGGAACACCGTGTTAGCCACCACCGGGTGTTCATGCTTGATATGGACAGCTGCGCTGTAAAATAACGGAAAGAATTCAAAGGAACCCCCTTTTTCTGCACGCCACCCCGTATAGGCTGCGACGCCAAAGAAAGAAAGATGCCCAGTAGAAATTGTGCATCTCTGGGGAGTTGGTCCAGTCGGTAGACGGAGCGAAATTGGTGCCGTTGTCAGTGGGCTATCCGCCCAACCTTTCTCGCACACGTGGACATACCTTTACGGTGTCGTGGAGAGGCTATTCTCAGCGACCTACGGGTCCTTGGAATGGTTAAATGCTTGCTTAAAGCACATTGATTGAATTCCTGGGTTTTTGCTCGCAAAACCGTGTTATGATTATGTGAGACGCCGCAACGAAGGACTGCAGATATTTCAACTAAAGTCCCTAGGATCTTTATTTTTTCTGTAAGAACGGAAAAATATCTAGGGACTTTAATTTCAACCCTACGGGGTTCTTTACCGTGCGCTGAGAACGTCCAGCACGTGAGTCTCAACATTTCTCCGCCATCCAAACGCAGTCGCCGCGGCAGGGATTCGACCCAGAGACCTTTGCATCGGCAACATCGATGGACAAAAATATACCTGCTCTGAGTAACTACCGGACGGATCAAAGCAAAAGAAGAGAATCATTTATGCATTACTGTTTGAAGCGAGGTCGGGCTGTCTCATAACTCCTGTATAAAGCTCAGTGTAGAACGAAGATTAGTATACGTTGTGTTGAAGCTAGGAAAACGATAGAACATGTCTCGCTTGAATACTGAGATTTCAACTCATGTGCAGGTTCAGACATTAGTCTGAATATCGAAAAAGGCCTTAGGATTTAGGGACAGCGTGGGCAAAGAAACAGGCCCGCGGTGGGGTCAGTAAAAGCCATTTGGAGGATAAGAAGCAGAAAGGCAGGGACACAAAACAAAATCGAAGTAACAAGAGAAAAAAATGTTACTTCATTGTAAAACGAGGCAAGCGGTTAGTTTGAGAATGTTTAATCGAAGTCACCTTCATTCCGATCACTAATACATTAGGCCATGTTTGGAACTTATTTGTAAGCATGGTGGCGCAAGGCCCACTGTCCGTCCGTCCGTCCGTCCGTCCATTTGTCCATCCATCAATCCATCCTAACCTTAAAGTGCTATAGTACAACATGTAGGTGCTAATGAAGCTGTCACTCGCTGATTGGGCGAGAACATTGGAGGCAACGAGGAGGAATAAAGGTAGAAATGTGAGCCAGATGCGCGTCTGCTCGCTGTGCTACACTAGGAGGATTAGGGGATGAAATAAAACAAAACAAGTGTTGTAGCATGCCAAAAAAGTTAAAAATGTTCTCTGAGCATTCTGCGCCTGCCAGGACTGTTCATTAAAATTGTGCTAGCCGGAATTGATGGTAGCCATCGTTCAGCTACTCACTGTCTTTCGCGATGCCAGGGTGGAGCCTCCTACTCTTGGATGCAATCATCGCACAGTGCCGGCGGCCTACTGACTGCGGCCGATAATCGAATATTTGTCACCTCAGAAATAGACAATGAAGCTCTCGCCTCAAAAACAGTTCAAAAGGGGGCATTTACTAAAGTAGCGTGCACCTTACTGCGTTATGGAATGGCACACTACACCTTCCAAAATAGTAGTATCTCTGTAGCTGTTGGCCAAGAGACCGAACGGAGTCGCCACCTAGCAGTGCTGGTACTAAGCTCCCAAGTGTGGATAGCTCCTTGCGTCGTCTGCTAGCTCCTGCGTTTTTACATGAGCGCTTGCGTTATGCGTATCCCCAGGGATGCTTCTAGTGTAATGCAGTGTTAAATGCTTGCATGTATTATCGATTCTCATGAAATTATTTGACTTTACACTGCAGTCTTGCTCTTTCTTAAGATCACTACGTGCTTTCGTGAAGAACCTGCAATGTCTCCGTCGCATCTCAGGTTCTGTACAAGCATACGTCAAAGTGCACTTGGCGTCGTTCTGAAGGAAGTAAGCCGGAAATGTCATGGTGGAAAGGCAGTGCTGTAGCGATATCATTTAGCTATAGATTATTGTATTGTGACAACACGAATCACCTGATTTAAATATTTGGCTGCGGTAGGCAAAAATAACGATCCCCGACATTCACTTATGTCACAACGCAGTTGTTTGTCGGTGTCTGATTGCGTGACTGTCAAAGCTTCGTGGTCCCGTGAAGACCCTTAATTGTGACAAAGACGTGCTTCTTTTTTGCAGTTTTGGTACCACTACGGAGAGATCCAGCCCAGCTCTCGACGCTCTTGCTCACAAGTGAGTTCTGGCACTTATGCACTTGAACTGTGCGCCAAAAATTATTAGCGTGTTACAGGAGGATCATGCATGATGCGTTAGTCAACACTAAACCTGAGTTGCCGGTGTTCAATATAACCTGAGCTTTATTGTGGCAGTTGTCAACGTGGCGGAAAATAGCGGATGTTTTTCGTCTGAACAACGCATGTTATTGGGGTGTAGATTAAAATTTTGAGGTATAAAATGCACGAAACATTGTCGTGTCAGCGCCACAAAAGTAATCATGCAAAGAAAGCCATGTGTTTAAATCTTAAAACCCTTACGCATTATGTATCTGTGCCATACTTTCTGATGGTGAACAAGCGGCTCAGCTGGTTAAACGCCTCGCATTTCATGCAATATGGCAAAAAAAATTATACATGTGCGCGCAAGTGGTCCAGTGGAGTATAAGAGCTATTACTTCAACTCCAAGCTCAGTAACAGCCTTCTTTTTTTTTCTGCGGCCGATAGTTAAAGATGAGTGAATACCCAACACCGAACTATTTCAATCACATCACTACAATGCAATCGTTGAAGACAGAACACAACTCAATTATGGCAAGATAGATAGATAGATAGATAGATAGATAGATAGATAGATAGATAGATAGATAGATAGATAGATAGATAGATAGATAGATAGATAGATAGATAGATAGATAATCTTTTTGGCAGCAGTAAATACTGATGCATACCCAAAACACGTAGTTTTACATATTCAAGTTTTGAAACCCACATGGAGGTCGATATGCTGTAATTTGTATAATCAAGGCCCCAAATGCGATTAATATCGCTCTTTTAAAAACGAGTAAAAAAAGCACTTCGGCGCGTGTTCAAAGAGCCAACAAAAAATAGCGGCGTTAAAAGGTTTAGCGCAGTACCTTGAGTGCATCGATAGTCAGCAAAAAGACGAAGACTACGGAATAAGCTGTCTTCGTTTTCGAGGTACAGCGTGATACCTTCGGCGAAAGCTGTTGTATAGTTTCACAGTACCGCTACCAGCCAGAGTAAGGCTTCGAATGTAGGGGGTCCCTCAGTAAAGAGCGCAAGAATAGTTCATGAGCACGAAAAGAATAGCAGGCATGGGACACTCCTGACGAACCCTACGGGTAGCAGGAAACGGCGCATGTATGATGTGCTCCTAATATTTGTATACATTTCTGAGGAGCTAAACAAAGTGCAGTGGGAATCCAAATGCGCTCAGTACGCTAAATGCATAGCTATGCGTGAGCCGATCGAATGCTTTTTCCTAATCAAGCAAGACCAACAGACCCCGTGCTGCTCTAGCTGCAGCGTGTACACTATAACGTCCCGCATGCAAGTGAGAGACCATGAATTTCTCTACCGGGATCTCAGCATGCCTGATAATGTCCTAGCAATGAACGCACCAGGCTTCCGAAACGCCGAGTAACAGCTTCTGTAAAAGCTTTGTAGTCAGCGTTAAGAATCGTAACTCATGACGAGTCATGTTTAGGTATCAGCACAATACGAGCATAGTGAAAACTTCTCGGAAAATCAGAGTCCTCGAAGAAGCGACCAATAACACAGGTGAAAGAGACACGAATGTCTTCCAAGAAGGTTAAGTCCAAACTAGCAGAGAAGGCTCAGGGGAAGACGTACACTTGAATCGATGAACAGATCGCTAAAAACGATGTAGAACAGGGAATTTCAAGACGGCGACTGCTGTTCTGACGAAGTCCACTTGTCGAAACGTTGGCTCCAGCGACATTCCCTGTTCTACATCGTTTTTAGCGATCTGTTCATCAGAAGGTTAAGTAAAACTTAACGGGCGACCTATCCTGCTGAGGGGCCGAACCGCGTTTCATGGGCGCCACTGCCTCTTTAACATCATCAGCTGATGGGCACGTGCAAAGTTAGCCATCCCTCGTGGTACCTTAGGCAGCAGTGTAAGCATACGAAAGGCTCTGGGATTCATGATGCGTGTACCCCCGTGTAGCAGCAACAAAAATGAGATAACACATAATGCCGTGTGACAGGGGTGTTACTACGAGCCATGTTTTCAAAATCAGCTGCAAAGAGCGATGGATCACGTGCGGGTGGGGACGCATCAGAATATTTGAGAAGCATAGTGTGGAATTGGGTCCGCCGTGGTGGTGCAGTGGTTATTGTGCTCAGCTGGCACCCAAAAAGCGGTTTTGATCCGGGCCGCGGCAGTTGCATTTTCGATGGCGGCGGAAATGCCCGAGGCCCGTGCACTGTGCGTTGTCAGCGCACGTTAAAGAACCCCAGGTGATCAAAATTTCCGTAGCCCTCCACTACGGCATTTCTCTTTCAGTCCGTGTCCCCTAATCCACCGAACGCTTAGCCGTGCTCCCGACATGGGCTGCAGAAACCAGCGTCCCTTTTTTAACCGACCCACAATCGTCATCATCAGTGCACGTTAATGAACCTGAGGTGGTCAAAATTTCTGGAGCTCTCCCCTACGGCTTTTCCTTCTTTTCTATCTCTTTCAGAGCCTTACGACTACCGCATGGACTCTTGCCAACGCCTCCTAGACTAGGAGGCGTTGGCCGTGCAAGGTTATTGGCTGGAGAAGTTAGCGTCTTTTCCTTACCCTAACCACAATCCTCATCTGATACCTGGCGTCTCAGGACGCTCCGTTCCACCGAGCAACGCAGGCGCCACTGTAACTTGAGCGCTTGAGTGCGTCTCATTATTCGGGGTAGAATGATGATAATTATTGTGGTTTTCTCAAGGAATGGACGCTAATTTCTGCAGCCCATGTCGGGAGAACGGCGAAGCGTCCGTTGAGATAAGGGAGAGGGAATGAAAGAGGTAGGGAGGAGATTAACGCTGTAGTGGTGGGCTCCGGAAATTCACCTGGGCTTCTTTAACGTGCACTGCCAACCCACAGTCCACGGGCCTCTCGCTTTTAGGGGCGAAGCTCCTTAAAGCGGCACCCGTTTGTCCCTCGTCGTAGTCGTAGTGCGTAACCAGTCTTACGCTTTGACCTTCGGTTAAACCGTGAAATTTCTTCCGTTAATTCGCCCGATAAAATTGACGTGAAACGATTGACAAACCTGTATCGCGATATGGTTTTGAATATAAAACCATTGCTTTAGAAAACACCTGGCGTCTTTCGTTAAGCAGCTGGCGTCTTTTCGTTTTGCTTTAGAAACATCTGGCGTCTTTTCGTTTTGCTTTTAGAAAACATCTGGCGTCTTTCGTTGGTTTATTTCATCAATCAACGGCGTTTTGAACAAAATTTTATTGTTTAATCACGCACAGGAGAAATCTCACCAGGCACTACCTTGGAGGTAAACAATGGCTGCTAATGGGAATGAGAGACAGAAGAAGTCGGCTTTTAGCTAACACTTACACTTCTACTTCTACTAACGTTTCCTACTGGAACTTGCCAATGGCTGCTAATGGGGAATGAGAGACAGAAGAAATCGGCTTTTAGTTAACGCGCACGCTGCGAATTTTTTATTGTTCAACAACGCACAGGAGAAATCTCCCACCGGCACCACCTTGGAGGTCAAAGCGTAAGACTGGTTACGCACTACGACTACGACTACGACGGGGGACGAACGGGTGCCGCTTTAAGGAGCTTCGCCCCTAAAATGCGGCCGCCGCGGCCGGGATGGAAACTGCCCAAATAGAGCGGCACGTAACACTCGTGACAGGCCAAGCTGGAGCGCGAACGCCTACGATGTAGAACGCGGATGTCGACACGCCATGGCTTTCCTGTAGAAGGGCAGGGGAAGCAAACTTCAAATGGTCGGTGGTCGGAAAAATGTGGTTGATCCTTGTGCCATAGGAATCGGTATGACACTAAATTGAAACCTGTCTTCGTGAAGTTGTGGAATGCATAAGCGGCAATCTGGCGAATCGAGAGGCGGAAGACGGGTTGTGTTCTGTGAACCTGTAAACATGTTACATGTAGACATCAGCGGCACCACGACACGGCACAGGGATCCTCGACAGTTGCACACTAGGGAAAGTTCTCGAACGACTCACATTTCTCCGGAAACACTGAATTGCACGCGCCAGAGCTCTGCGCTAACCTAATATAAAAAATAAGCGTCTGCAGACACCTTGCGAGCGAAACCGAACGGGTTTCAGCAGATCGTTTTACGAAAACACAGCCCACTACAACGAAATGCCAATAATTTGCTTATCGACGGCCGTCCTTGCGTTCTGGAGCAGTGAGAGTCGCAGCTCAACATACCTGGCCACGCAGGACAAATTTTGTAGCAGCCGCGTACTTAATTAGCCCGAGCAGCACATATAGAGCAGGCGCTGGCCGAGCAGCGCCGCCTCTATTTTTTAAAGTAAGTGCTGGCCCGAGGAAGGCACCGTCACGACATATTTTTTTTTCATCCTCCTTGGTCACGACGCGTAGACGCCGCCACGCCCGTAACTTCCGCAGCGGCCGAGGTGCGATGACTACCGAGGCGCTGACTACCGGCGCGAATTCGCACGACTGTTTGGCTTGCTCCATCTGTCGTTCCTGGATGGCGGTACCACAGCAGCGAACCTAAGCGATGCAAGAGTGCAGTTTGAGGGAGGTGATGTTAACTTAAGAGTAATTTTGCTTGTTAAGCAGTGTAGGTCACCATACTAAGCACCTTTTCTTTAAGCGGACGGCAGCTAAATGCGTCTTGTAAAGCGATATTGTGAACATATGAGACCCATTTATTCTCTATATAATCAATGCTGCGGTGGTGTATCGGTAGAGCTTCCAGGTCCTTTCGTCGAATCCCGGGTGATTATGGGCTCGAGTCCGCCTGGGTAGAACCTTTTCACTGTGAATGTGAGTTCACTTTTTCAGAAATGCACTTCCGTTACAGAAGTACGCCACTGATTTCTTGGTGCAAAACACTTTCAAGTTAATTTAAACGGGAGAAGAACGTAATGATGTCGCGTGAGCCTGGGACGGACAAGGAGCTAATGCATTTGGCACGTATTTGCGATCCTGGCTACTAAACGACGAGCCACGTCGCTACGTCCACGCAAATCGCGATCCGTGTGCTCTATAACAGCCTGCAGGTATCTATCAGACAAAACTAGACGACGCAGCTCACGCACTTTCCAGTCAGGTCGGCCCTATCCGGTGCCCTGCACGCCAGTTCGTGTATCTAACACTGAATTAAAATCTGCAGTACGTACTACATGACGACCGTCAAGGAAATACACGTCTAGGTCCCCGGAAAATTCATTAAGCGTTGCTGCTTTGGCTGTCCCATAGCGAGCTCAGAAACAGTAGGCTAAATGTGTTTAGAACGAATGGTACAGGATTGAGAGCAAGCCGTACTCTACTACGGGAGAGCTCGGTAGAGATGTCCAGAAATGGTAGAAGAAGAAAGAACATTAACGTACTCAGAGACAAACAAGCCCACTTTACATGACATTCAGTGCTTCATTATACCTAGGGTATCAGCGGCGCTTTCGGAATGTGTCTACGCACTCATTCGAAATGCGGTAGACACATTTGTTGGTCACGTAAACATTTTATGCTTGATCACTGCCTGATTTAATCTTTACCCATGTATTTCATGTGCATTTTATTCTTTCCTCGAGCCTTTTATCTGAGACTGCATAATGATTTAGACTAGCGCAACAACTCCATAATTGGCTTAATACACATCGGCATGCTCCATGCTTCTAATGCTTGAACACGAACACGTAGCACGACACTAAAAAAATGCCGCCCGCATCTTCCCACGGGAGGGAACTCGAGTAAATGCGTCGCAGAGTGGTGGGGGTATCGCGTGAATGTTGCGTGATTGGGTATGGTTTGGGAATGCTTAATTGTTATTTCGTCTTTATTATTCCTATTTATTGAATGAAGGAGACGCGAAGGCAAGGAGTGTAAAGTGTGTCTTTATTGCTTGGTGCCGTCGTTGTATTGGACGGCACCAAGGCGGGCGCTTGCGTCCGAAGCCGCGTCTCGTTGACGACGTTTGAACGCCGCTTCTCGCTCACGTACCTGGGGTCTTACTGCTCACGTTTCGCCGTTGCTTCTCGTGCACGAAGTTAGGAATCCGCAGCTCGGCGTTGCCGTTTCGCAGAAGCGTCGCGCCGCCCGAGTGATGGATTGAATTCCGCTTATACACACACCGCCCGCGTTCGAGGGAGAGGAGTACGGGGGAGAGGCCCGCACGAGACGGCACGAGACGAGCTGCGCATGCGCAGTGGGGGTGATGACGGCGCCGCCGACGCCGAAGCGCGACATCGTGCGACTAAGAAATGCTCCGCATTTAAAAGGCGTATTCTGGGCAAACATGTTTATAGTCTTGTAGTCCTCGAGGTGCAGCAAAGCTGCAGGTACTTCTACGAGGGCTAGTTGGTCTTATTGCAACATTTTTGAAATGCAAGAATGAAGCGTAGTTTACTGTTAGTTTTCTTTTTTCGAAGCCGGGATAGGCAACACCGTTTTTAAGTTCTTCGTCTTGTATCGTTTTAAGTTCGCCGTCCTGTATCGGGGTGTTGCAAAAACGTGTGCTTAACGTTTTAGATTGCGCGTCTCTATTGTCTTAGAGGGAATTGAGTGTCCCTGTGGTTTCTCTGACACGCAGCCCAGCATTTATGCACCCCCACACACTGCTTACAAGTAAATGGTGAACCAATCGGCCAGAAAACGACCCTTACGAATATGGATTTAGAGTTTCTTTAGAACTCCTAATGAGTTCCTACAGAGTCTAAAGGATCTCAATAGGAACTCGCCATCTATAGAATGTTTTCCATAGGACGACTATATAAAGTCTAAAAATACCTGTCTATAGAAACACGTCATTTCACGCACAATAGATAGCGTATTGACCTCATATTTACTGCATTCTATAAAGTAACTTTTACAGAACGTCTTTAAAACATTTAACGCTTTCTTTCTATAGACTGGTTCACCATACGCACTCTATAAAGGATGTATCTACTAAATTCTATAATCTCACTTTTATAGAGTACCTTTAGAACTCTTAACGCTACCTGTCTATAGACTGCATTTCCATATGTCCTCTATAAGGGATCTATAGGCGGTGTATTAATACATGTAACATTGTTATGAAGAAAATGTTTCGTCAGGGATCCATTTACGCCCACTGCAGGGCAAAAATCTCTTCCATATTTTTCTCCAGTTAACATGGTCATGTCGTAACTGTGGCCATGTTGTCGTCACAAACATTTTAATCTAATCCGACCAGCTATCGTCCTGCCGCCTCCCGCCACGCTTTCCTTCCCTTGGAATCCAATCTGTCGCCCTTAATGACCATTGTTTGCCTCCCCTTCGCACTACATTTCCTTCCCATATGCTAATTTCATGACCTTGACTTCCACTAGCATGACTAAAATTTGAGTAAGGAAAAGCAAACGCAGCGGCGGCATAGTGGTAGAGTACCGGCGTCCAGTGCGAGAGGCACCAAGTTCGATTCCGACTGCCGGACCCAGGACCATCGGTTTTTCTCAGGGAAAGTACAGCGCCCGACCTCGCCTTCTGTGAAGTACAGTACCCTCTCGAGAGGACATCGCCCAACGTGGCCAGCCAGTGGCATAAACGGCTTTTTCTTCGAAAAATTTATAGAAATCTTTCTTCACAGTCTCAAAAAGAACTAGGTATACATTCTCTATTGAAATATGTCTGTACGATCTTAAAAGGAACTCGATAGACATGTTCTATAGGAAAACATCTATAAAGTTTCTATAAGAATGCAGTGGTCAAATAACTTTTGGAGCCCCATAGAAAAATTCTTTAGGGCGTCAAAATAAACACCATAGGGTTCTATCGAGCAAGTTCAGAAGGCTTTCTAAAAAAAACGCATTAAAATTTTTCGTAAGGGAAGAGCTTCCGCAGTTCCGTCCTAGTCACGTGTTTGATTTCAACTGCGCACTGGGCTGCGATCTATATAGGGATATGTGTGGCTGAATTAAAATACAGCTACGTGTTGAAACATTTTCATCTTACGTTGTTTGCGTTTGTACTGCGAACTGTTAAGGCGGGAAGGTGCTTTCGGTTGAAGCACGAATCAAATATTGTGCCCCGCAATAATACCGGCCGACCCGTTAAGTTGCTAGGTGTGTAGCAGTGTGGAGTTGCTATGTGTGTGTATTTCGTAACAGGGGAGTACGAAAAATACTGGCGCGTTTGTCACACAGGAAATTCAAATTTACTCACGATAAATATGTCGCTGCATTGTTTTGCGACCACTACGTAGAACACTGCACGAAAATTGTTCTTTATTGCCTTCGCAGGCAAATCATTGGAAGTTGCCTTATGTGGAAAGCATAAAGCAAGAGTTGTTTACTCTTCTTATATCGAAGTATCGAACGGATGCTCCATTTATTAAGCCAAAAAAAAAAGCGCGTGTGCTTGTATCAGGTTCTTAGGTATCGTTTGACCTGTTCGATTCGGTAGAACGAACCCTTCGTACAAGTGTTGGCCAAGTCGTCCAGGTCCACATCGAAAAACGCAAAGCCATGTTTTTTGGGCGCCACAACCTGGAGCCACTTTTTGATCTGCAAACAAGAATGATCATACAACTCACTTATGGAAAAGAGTTCATGTAACACCGCATCGAGAAAATTAGCGGCTGTGATTCTAACTAATCGGTACTTTTAGAAATCCAGATTTATGGATTCAGGTAAACAGGCAAACGGAACAAAACAAAGCGTGTGCGCTAAGCGAGACCGTAAAGGGCGTAACCTATAAGCAGGTGTTTCACTAAGAAGTCGTAGATAATTTTCAGATCGAGATTACTTGGATATTTCTGGAGACCACGTGTTTTCATCAAGGCAGTTATGGATAATTAGCGCTGTAAAACAGTTTTGCTTACTCACCTCCGTAATATAGATAGTATACTGTTTTGCCTGTTTGCGAAGACGCACGCTAGAAATATATCAGGCTGTGGATATACCGATCGGAATGTCCAAAAGATTTCTGCGACAAATTCTCCCATATGAAAAGGAAACTATTTAACCCACCGAAAGTGTTACGACATTTTCGCTGCTGAGTCTGCTCTGCAAGACGCGATATCATTCCCCAGAAAGATAAATTCTACAAGTTCAGTTGATTTCATCTTTGGGTCCTGCTGAACTCTTACTTCTTAACACCTTGAAAACACTTGCCATTTACAAGCTCAACAACTTTGGTGTGCGCCCGGTTTCGCTGTATCAAGGCCAGAAAATTCTGAGCAACAATGCCATAGTACATGCTGTGCGTCAACCAAACGCTGCAGCCTTAATCTTGAGCCCGAAAGGCTTATGAAATGATAAACAAAATAATTAAGTGAGAATTTTGAACTTTATACCGTGGCGGAAATCTTAAATTGTAAAGCTCCATATTGCCCACTGAATTTATTGATCGCGCACGATGGAGCGCTGTGCACGACGGAACGCATTATACCATTGCACACTGCAGTTTGGAGTAAGATTACACGATATCATCATGCTGCAAGTGTTTGCGGCAGATGTGACACGTGCAGCAGATGTGTTTGCGCGGGACTCTTAAGGCTCGGAAAGACACTTATGTTGCCTGTAAAGGCAGCGGCGGTGCATTTAGATGGAGGCGAAATCTGGAAGCCCGTGTACTGTGCCATGTGAGTGCACGTTAAAGAACCACAGGTGGTAGAAATTTCCGGAGCCCTCCGCCACGGCATCCCTCATAGTCAAATCATTGTTTCGTGAGGTACAATACAGAAATCAATCACTCATGTTGCCCTTAAACTAGCATGGCATAGCATCGTTGCGGATAGGGGTACGGAGTATGGGATAGCTGAAGGCAGAGACTCCATTTCGAGGGCCGAATTCACACTTGAAATGTATTGGTTGTATTTCAAAGTCTTACAACTACGCTATAAGGCTGTTTGCATGAAATTGCTTGCGCCGTGCGTAGAAACTGGTTAGTGTTAACACATTACACTGTTGAAAGAACACAAATTAAATCCAATGCCTAGCAACCTTATTGTGCGGTGTCTTTATGTGGACGCTGACGCATTGTTCGCGCTCTAAACGGATTATGTTTCAAATGATGTGGGGAAACTGAAAATGTACCATCTTGACCCAAATCTGGTAGTGCCCCAGTTTCTTGTGCTTCAGACAGTTCGTCTCAAGTTATTGCATGTGAAATTTCTGGCAGATATTGTCGGTGTTGTCGGATTATCGCTCAGATAGAAGCTTCTCTTTCTCAGAGAGCAGGCTATGGCATTTGATTTGCGATAAAATGATGTGCATATTCCTTGCACAATTACGGAGTTGTGCCACTGATATGCAGGTTCCGTACTAGCTCAAGAGTATTAAATATTGGGCATTTGAATCGTGCAATATCTTCCTTACGTATCGAGCTCACCTGATTTAACGGCTTATTGCCTTACATCTGCACTTGCTCTCATTGTCAGTTGTTTTGTGCAGTATGAGTGGCGTTTGAATACATAACTTATTTTCAGCTTTCAGCCCCACATTAATCGTTACATTGGTGCAGTCATAGGCGTATGTAACAGAGGGAGGTCAAAGCCCCGACCCCCGCTGACTTGCTAAAGGGGGTATTGCCCCCTCAGGTAAAGTTCGCTGCTCACCCCGTTGCTCCTACAACCGAGGAAATTTTAACGCCAGAGCACAGCTCAGGACTATAAGAAGGAGATAGTTGGAGCATTACAAGTAAAAACACTTGAACCAGTTCATGTGAAAACAAAAGAAAACAAATTCGCATAGAAAACCTTGTTGTAAACAATCGCTCTTGCTAGGCCAGAAATTCATAATGGCACAGACCAAGTGCACCTCATGTATTTCTGCGCCCCGAAAGCCTGCGGCGCCGCGCGTGCTTTTCTTTCTTTTTTTTTTTTGCGACGTCGCCAGCCCGTACGCATGGCGAGACAAGGACTCAACTCTGTGAAAACCATGGAAAGTCCGTTAATTAGCGAACAAATTAGCATTTCAATAACAATGACGACCAAGACCGATAGCGTGGACCGCCTAAGCGGTCTGACTCGCATCAAAAGGCGGCCGGCCGGGACAAACATTTTCGGACAAACCAGTGGTTACGCAGGCTCGCCACAAGAGACAAAACCGTATTTACATTGGGCAAACGGTCTGCGCTCGAACGGCCGTTGTGTAAAGGAAGCCTAGTTGCCTCATTTGTTGATTACACGTGTTTTTTCTTTTCTTTTCTTGTCCCATATTTCTATTTATATATCTTTGTGAAAGCAGAATTAAAGATACCACCGATTTTGTGAAGACGGGGTGTCAAGGATATGTGAAAGATCTCACACACCCCTAAGTGTTATCCTCCAATTCCGCCGAAAAGCCTGGCAAAGTGTCTCTGAAATCCCCTGTAAAGACCTCGCACTTGGCCTTTGGTCAAACGTTATGCAATAATGCTTCTGCCACTCAGTATTATCACTCATACAGACGCTGCGCCACAGCCTCATAAAAGTTGACCTAAACTTACCTTGCTTATAATTGTTTCTGCCCTCTCCGCGCAAAAGCTGAAATTTTCGTCGAGCGACGAGATGTAGACGTCCGAGTTGGCGTCCAGGTCGCTGTGTGGCATTTTGAGGATGCACATCTGCAAGCACGCACAACCAGCAAGCGAGTGACCAGCAGTCCAATACCACACTTACAGCGTTCACTTTTTAATTGACTTTTATGCCGTCAGAATGAACAGCATTTGACTGAACCACGAAAGATATAGCAACAGTCTTCAACTAACATCACTGGGACGTCGATGAACACGTGCTATAGCCGTCCAAGAAAATTCAGCTCCTTGTGTGATGGTGCTGATGAAAGGCTAGCTCGCACATTATTTAGGGCAAGAAAGAGATAACTTTGGCCACAATTATCTGTCTTGTTATCTCGCTGCACATATTGCCAGGAATAAGGAATCTTCCAAGCAGGGGCGCCCAGCGACATGTCTTGCAATGGAAGACCAGATCGCTGCTTGATGAAATGGCTTGCTTTACGTTATTAATGTCATTACGACTTGGCCTCTTTTTACGCGAAGTCCTAGTTTCTATTACCTTCCTCTTCACCGGATAATTTTACAAAACAAAGTTAAGCTCGTGGTACCTTGCTGTTTGCCCGTACCGCCTAAATCTGAAAGTATGTGGAGGCCTCAGGATAATTGCTGTTATCTTTCTATTGTCCTTATAAGATCGTCTTGTCATGATGACATATTATTACATATCTGCAAACCTCCTTCGTAAATAAGTTTTAGGCCACAACAATTTAATAATTAGTTGATGATAAAGTACCCTTGCGTAGTTTTTAAGATCGCTACCTTGCCCGAGAATGTCTACGTGAAAAAAAAAGTAAAGCCAAACTAACACTCCTCTGAGAGATCTAGTTTACTCGCCAGCTTCGTGGCGTTCACCAAATACCGTGTTTCCAAAAGCGTAAACGTGTCCAAGGTGGTGATGTTACTTTGTTCTGCAGGAGATAACAAGAAAAACACATCCGTCACTTTAATATAAAATGAATACTTCTCTTCTTATTGTTGTTGCCGGTGTAAATTTTCCGCAGCGACATAGTTGTGACCATGTTACCTCTTTTGTGTGTTGTTAGCAAAAGGCACATGGATTACAAAGGCAAATATCGGCAATTGGGTCCAGACGTCGAGTGCGGACATGTCGATATGTATATGAGGTCGCCCTGTATACGACGCTTCCGTATACACCGCGCTGCCGGACACGCTCAAACTCTTGGAACTAGCCCCAGATCCCAATAAAGGCACGTTTGTTGTCACTTCGACAATTCGAAAAATGTAAATAATCATTGTCCCATAAAATTCGCGTGCTGCAGTATTGTTTTTCTAAACACCACAGACATTTCAATCGTTTTCATATGGACAGATTCCTTCTAGAGTCAAAACTGATTCCGTCACTTTCATTTGCTGCATTAAACATCCAGGAAACATCAACAGTAATCCGTATTCAGCATCCGCTCTAACTGGTGAAGTACTCTGTCCCGTCAGGGCGTTTTCTGTAGTGTTCTGCAACAATATTTACCAATCACATTCAGATTTGCTTTTTTTTTCTGAGCTCACCGTTAAGCTGTAAGCTGGCTACGTGGCCTGGAAGCGCGACTGGGGCATGCACTCCAGATAAAGGCGAACATTTGCATATGATTTCGCAAAAGCTAACCACCATGTCGATGTCACGTCTGCTTAAGTAGGATATATAAAGTATACGCAATATTGTCGGTCACACCTATCATACACGTCTAGGAGAAGAAACGACCACTCGTAGATTGTTGAGACCCTTTGCACAGGCTGATAATTTACGATGACTCGATTACTTGTGCGTCGGACTCACCTGCGCGTATGGAAGCGATCCAAACGCAGTCGCGGAGAAGCCAGATTTTGTCGTGTGATAGACAGTGGCACTCTTGAATATCTGAGCGCTCATTGTGAATGACACCATGACGGTAACGTTGTCTGGTATCGTTGCACGTGCAAGAATGTCCGTGCCCACATCTTTCTGCGCATAACAAGAGCAGCATTTCATTGCTTGATTGGTCGTTGCGAAAGCGAAATGAAGGTGTATAGAATCAATGCACAACGTATGCAAAGCGTATTTTGGTAGGGCTCTGCCAAAAGCTTTTAGAAGGGACGTTACATTGGATGTGGTACCGTTTAATAAACCGTTTATACGCTCCAAACATATATAAATGGAAGGTACACTGTGCTTGGTGTTACGCTACTCATGTGCAAGGCACAGTAAACCTCCAAAGCCAAGCCAGTTCGGTTTAGCAGAAAGTTGAGATTAAGATGCTCAGCTGCTAACCCGATCCCTGACTTGATCCCGGCTACGGCGGTCGCACTTACGACTGGGGAAAAAATTCTGATGGATTGATTTCTGGAGTTTTACGTTCCAAAACCACCATATAATTGTGACAGACACCGTAGTGGAAGTCTCCGGAAATTGAGACCGCCTGGGGTTTTTGAACGTGGGAATAATATCGCACAGTACACGGTCTTCAACATTTGCCCTACATCGAAATGCAGCCACCGCGGTCGGGATTCTCTGGATGAGCAGCCGACTACCATAGCCACTAACCTTGGCTGGGTGATGCGTAAATGGCTATTGGACAGTGTCGTCATCATCTCCTTCACCACCGCCACCACCACCATCCTATCTTATGTCTTCTGTAGGACGAAGGCCGCTCCCAATGCTCTCCATCTTCCCTGTCCTGCGCTTGCTGATTCCATTTGATGCATGCAAATTTCTTATTTGTCACCCCCTCTTACTCTCTGCCGTCCACGGTTACGCTTACCCTCTCGTGGTATCAATTCTGTCGTTCTAACTGTCCATCGGTTATCTAGCCTTCTCATCACGTGGCCTGCACATGTCCGTTTTTTCTTCTACACATCGATTATTATGTCGGATACAGCTGTCTGTTCTCTTACCCACTCGGCTGTCTTCCTGTCTCTTAATGTAAGGCCTATCATTTTCCCTTCCATCGCCCGCGGTGGGGTCTAACTGTGACGTGTACTGTGCCTTGTTAATGCGTGTTAAAGAACACCAGGTGGTCCGAATTTACGGTGCTTGCCACCACGGCGAGCACCGGAATTAAGACCTCTATATCTGTTATTATAATTATGAGATATATTTGCACAGTATTGTGGTAATAACGTGTGTCGCTGACGCTTTATCAAACTTTTGGTCCTGTGATGCTTTTCTCTATGCCGCATCCTAGATAAAATAATGCGTGTTCTATATTTATGAAGAAAAGGACCGACCGGCAATCCTGGGTGGAAGTCGGTGGCTATCAAGCTGTTGCAAATAACCACGGCAGCTCAGCGCTGTGCACAGTCCTTTACTCGGTTAGAGTAATAGCAGTGAACATTGTCATGTGGTCCACTGTTTGTGTTACAGCACTTTTCACAACAGTTCCGAAAGTACATGTGAGCTGGCAATGCTTCGCAACCCTCCAGGAGTGTCTGTGTAGTGGGTATGCCATGTCCTCAAGGAGTCACGTCGAGTAGTTGTAAAACGTTTACAATTAATTAGGCTAGGTTCGATAATATAACATATGTAGCCTCTAATACATTGCAAGTCAACCACAGAAGTAGATGACTTGTTCTTACAACGATCGCGAAACGTGGTTATGTGATCGGCGAATGCCAGCGTGAATGGGCAATCGGTTTTGTAACTTGCGTTCGCTGACACACGTGGTTGCAATATTACACTTGGCGAAGGATGTCGAGTGCTAGACGTTCCGTAATCGCAGTTATCACTATGCGCGGCAGTTGTACATTGAGCATATTTCGTTTCAGAGGCCGTACCGAGACTCCGTAATACCATAGCGGCGCACAGAACGCGCCTTGTCGTCCGCTGCTGTCCCCTATTTGCAGCCTCCCGTTTTTTCTCTACGGATAGGTGCCTCGTATCACTGCACAGAGAAGGCACTTGTTGCTATGAGTACATGAAAAGCGAATGAATAAAGTGGACCTCACCTCTCTTCCCTCTTTCGTGCAGCCTCACTAGTTTTTCATTGTACCGAAATAAACACGGCGCATAATCGATGTGTTGAGGATCACTGCTGGGCGCACCTGTTTATAAGTAATATTGTTAACTAAGTTATTGGCACTAGAAATCATATGACTCAAGTTAGTTGCCAAAACACTTGCCTGTGACGAAATGATCTTCGCATATTCTAGCTCCTACATTCGGAACCCAGAGCTCGCCTGCCACGGAGCGCTCGTTTGAGGGCAACTGCCCATTTATACTTGCGCGCTTCATTCCCAGGAAAACGAAACGTTTTCTTTCCTTTCACGGAAGAATTCACGCATCTTAATGCCGAGCAGCAAACCATAACTTCACAGAAGCATGTTTTCTCTGCAAGCAGCGGAGTCGTGCAGCAAGAACCAACATACAAGGCCGAACGAAGGTGCGCGCCCTGTTTTTGTATGCTTGGCACATGGCAAGCTCTGTCAGGGACTACATGTTCACCATTCTCGCATATCCATCCCTACCCCATCGCTCATATGTGGCTTGGAAGAAATGGTATATATATATATATATATATAATATATATATTATATATATATATATATATATATATATATATATTATATATATATATATATATATATATATATGTATATATATATATATAATATTGGATACTTTGTCCCATAAACGCGAGAAATGAAAAGCAAACACCGTCTATATATAAGAAAGGCTGCCTGGCATTCTTCAGATAGAGGTAGATCAGGAGGAGATGGGGGAATGGCTGTGTATCACAGGAGCTGTCAAATTACCTCCGTGTAGCTTGGGGAAGCACAGTTATCTTGTCACGCGAGTTAAGACTACGTGCAGTTTCTTCCTGACGTACATAGACATCCAGATCCTATGCATTGTTTCTTGTGGTTTCTCACGCACATGGCTCGAACAGTACGTCTTGTTGAAGAAAGCCACTTACCAATGTCGGTTCCCTGGTTCTATTTCCTAAGTACGTCCACGAGGTCATGCACAGGGGCGCCTCCCCATCTGCCGATGACCATGCTGACACATGAGTGTGGAGGACCGCTATAGTGGCCTCAGTTTTGCTGCAATATAAAGGACAAACGTTAAATGCGTAAAGCTCTAGTCGGCCAACTTTCAGCAGAACGTTCATTATTTCAGCAAGTGATTTCCTATTAATGCCGTTTGCTACCACTACCAATATGTGTTGGTGGAGAAACAAGGTATCGAGATTGTTATGTAGATGAAATTCTGGCGTCCTGTCTTGAAGAATCTGGGATGGTAGCATGAGTAAGGCTATAGGTCTTAGCATATCTGCCTGTGTGGCAAAATGCCAGATGGATGATTAGAATTATCTTTGTCGCTGTCTCGCCAGAGGAAATAGTTCAGTGACTGGGAAATTAGCCGATCACGTGGCTTAGCGACTATTATTAGCTTCTACAAGGCGCGGTGATAGTATCGGTGACGTGAGTACTTGCGGATATGGTGCTGTAATAACAGTAGCGCCACAGCTGCTGATGCAGTGGTTTCATTTATTTATGTACCGCGTGGAATGAGCAAGCGTGGAGGAAAGGTAGCATGCTTGCTGGCCACCTTGGGGAACCGGGTTCCATTCTACCGTTCTAACGCCTGGTACAGTACCTTCGGTTGTTACTGCACGCTTATCTATGTCTGCCTGCTTGTTACGTCTACATTTCAATTGAAAGCTACAACAAACGATGTGCTGTTCCTGTGTTTAATATGCGCAAAGTGGGCTCTGATAAAATTTTCAATGTGCATTTTCATCAGTCGTTGATTAACTAAAGGCTTGAAAGTAGGCATTGTATCACCTTGGCGCGTAGCGGCCTTCCCTGAACCCAGAGTTACGGGTATGAGGCACACGTAATCGTATAATCGTTAGTCATAACCCATGACAAGTAGGAAATTTTTCCGCTGTCCAGATCTGTTATTCATGCTCGTCATACGTTGTCACCCTGCCATGGCAGTTTTGTCGCGCATCAAGTAAACGAGACGGCCAGGACCAGGAGAGCACCGGGACGCAGGTGGACAGATAGATAGATGATTGATTGATTTGTGAGGTTTAAAGTCCCAAAACGAGCTCTGATTATGAGAGACGCCGTAGTGAAGGGCTCCGGAAATTTCGACCACCTGGGGTTCTTTAACGTGCACTGACATCGCACAGCACACGGGCCTCAACATTTCGCCTCCACCGAAGTGCAGCCGCCGAGGCCGGGATTCGATCCCGCGACCCTCAGATCAGCGTCTGAGTGCCATAACCACTAGACCACCGTGGCGGGAGGGTCAAATAGATAGATAGATAGATAGATAGATAGATAGATAGATAGATAGATAGATAGATAGATAGATAGATAGATAGATAGATAGATAGATAGATAGATACGGTCGAAGTAGCTGAATTTTTTCAAGAAGTGCTACGCATTTAAACAATATTCGGTGCCTTAATTTCCATTCTATGAAGGGTGACCAGCGAAGGTGTGGTGGTAAATCGCTGTAACATTCTCTTTTGAGGCAGCTCGACAGACGGATGCGCCATTGTTCAGCGCCTAGCCATATAGAATTTAATTAAATGCAGTACATATTTTGCTAATTTATGGCACAACTCAATCACGTCGAATAACGTGCCCTTGTGCTAAGTGCACTTTTGATTAACATTTTCACCTTTAGTCCCTTTATTATGCCTCTGACTACCTAAATTCTCACTTGACTCACACTATGCACATGTTATTTTTGTCCACGTGCGAGTGTTCCACGCCCTGCACTGTCTTCACGATCGGCTTACCGCTGTGAAATTGTTGTTCGGAGCGTCCTTTTTATATGTACAAGTTTCTAGTGTTTCGGGAATTCGGCTCGGTTTCGACGCGCAGGCTGCTTCAGAAATATGCGATGTACTCGTCAGCCCCATGACTGCACGACCGGTGCTATCACTGTCTGTCAGTAGACAAAGTCAGCGCTGTAACGGCAACAGGTTAACTCAGAGTTAATTAAATTAAAGCATACCGACCGAAAGTTCGCTGCAGTTCACAAATATTCTCCTGTATTTTTGGCCACATTTTAAGGTGACTTCGGACATCCATATACGTGTTTTTGTAATGATTCCTCTGTACCGCTTATTTATCCTCAAGTTTACGCATCCACTCGTCGTATCTTCATTGTTGCATATTCACGCAGCCATGACCGAAGATTGGATATGAGTGTTGCTCATTTAAAGGGCATCTCCGGAGGTTTTTGCACCATGTTCTGATATCAATGTTTTCCAATCGTACTGATAGTCATGTAACGGCCAGGGTGGTTCAGTTTGCTCAGAAACGCACCAATAATTTTAAATAAGCGACTGAAAGTAGTGTTCAAACCGAAACCGAAACGGGTAGATGTTTTGTGGAGCGTGTGCGGTGACGTCAGAACCTTCCCGCCACCAGAAATATAGAAATGGCGCGAAAAAAAAAATGCCACTGCGAAGTCGTCCGACGATATATTGAGTTATGCCAGCTTTTCTGATCTTGACAGCGAGGATTTCAGCGCTGAAGTATTGTCGCTTTGCTTTTGAAGGCCCGTGGCTCGGTTAGGTAGCGTTTTAGGTGATGACGTCAAAAACACAGGCTGGCCCAAGTGAGAATCCGCTAAAAAATTTTAAAACTCACTTACAGGAAGACTGAAGGACTTACAACCGCCTGACCTTGGCATTATAATATTACAGTACCGAGAAGAATATATAGTGAAAATTTCATTGAGATCAGTGGACACTGAAAAATCGCCGGATATGCCGTTTAATCATTTTTGTTTTACCTTGATGCATGCCTGCTAAGAGTTAACGCCATTGTCTGCGGCTCACCTGATGATGTATTCCAGGGCTTCGGCTTTGGCACTGAAGGTGGAGGGCTCGTACGAATGGAACTTCACTCCGATAACGATGTGCGTGTTAGTAGCCTCCCATGATGTAGCCAATGCGCGGAACGACTGGGCATGCAGTGACAAGTGAACAAAGAATCAGTGCTGTGGGGAAGAAATCTCTCTCATTCGTGTCGCGATTCACCAAGTGCTTCTCTAAACAAGGCTTGTTAGCACATATTTTATAAACATGCTGACCCTCTTTACTTTTACATTTCCAAATGTTGCTCACTATCACATTATCAACGCATTTATACCTTCAATTTTTTTTCTGTGGAATTATTTAAACCTCGTAATTATTTTCAGATGTACCGTTATTGTTTATTTTCTTTCCGTTCTAGTCAACAGAGCTTCATGCAGAACTATGACGTCGCAACCGTGCCGCATCGGTGTATTACACCGGCCTCTATGCGTTATAATAAACACTTCCTCAAATCGAACTGCTGGCCTCAATCTTTAAGAAATGATTTGTTCTGGAATTCCTCCCTTACCTTAAGTTGTCCAATGCCATCCTCAGCGCCTGCTGACTTCTTCAACAAATCTTCGGTGTCATGAGCTCTGAGAAAGCCATAGTGCCTAATCTTGTTGACATCGAAGTAGTTTTTGATCATGCTTTTCTTGTTGCCGGAACCGAATACGGCGTCGTAGAATGTATGGGCGTCACTGCAAAAAAATTGCATGCGTCACAAGCGCTGAGAACTTCATGCGATAACGGAGTGTGCGCAGTCATACTAACATCCAGCTATAGCATACCGGGTAAATCTGTAGACGCTTAAGAAAAAGTTCGAGAACTACATAATCGCGAGAGATTTACATGAACAGCCTGTCATAAGGCTAATTTACAGATGCACAGTTCATATGCAATGTAGTGAACTCCAGGAACGCACGAAGCCTAAAGGGCGTATGAGCAGCGGTGTCATTGCAGACCCAAGCCGGAATTAAACTCGGTAGCGCGTGTTTTCTTTCTTGCCGATTTGCGCGGGAAGGAATTGCAAGAGCATGGAGCATCATATTTAGCGGTACTAATAAGGAAGTCCCAGCTAATGCAATTTATTCCGAAGTCGTTCAGAAAAAAGAGAACCTCAAGCGGAATCGTGGAATTGTCACTGCGAAATTTATAACACATGACACCACATGCAGACACTATTTGCGCTCAGACACTATGTTCCTAATTAGTATTTCCGCGATAGGCAAAGACTAACTCGAACGAAGAGACGAATGTGCCTTTCGGATGACACCAGCACTGTATTCCAAGCGAAGTCATTTCAACAACTACAAACAGATTTTTGTTTAAGTTCAATTATACCATGTGGAACTCGCTTCGAGTTTCTTGTTCGCAGCAGCGGAACCCGTTTTGTAAGCACTAATTCTCAGCCATATCAACGAAGGACGCCTCTAGCTGATAATGCTGACTTGATATAATTAGATATTTAATATTCGTCCCATGCGTTCTAAATCTTCATCGTTGGCATTACGCGTTGCCCTGGATAATAGCAAGTCCAATTTTCCCTTTTTCGCGATAGAGCAGTTACGTCGACGAGTCGTGAGACATGTATACACGCTTTCGTCGACCATGCTGTTCTCATAAATTTGTACGCGATTGTGCGAGTCTTTCAAGATATCATTTAAGAAATGATAAGGTGCAGCCGGACCTTGCGCTTTCTGTAGTCACATTGCGTCCTACACTAGCATTCGGTCAATAAGCGCGCATCTCGAGACAGTCGGAATGAAGCATTCAGTTATAATTTATCAGAAGTAGGTGCGTCCTCATCTTTCCTTAATTCTTACCGTCTGTACACGTGTCTCTATATGCCAAAGCCTCATGACCGCTGTCCATTGAGAACACAGTGCACTCACCGATAATAGATGGAGAACCCGTAACCGGTTTTATTGGACCGTGAAGCGGCGTCCTTGAAGTTGTTCCAGCTAACCACGTTTTCTTTGCCTCGGAACTCGTTCTCAAGGTACATCAGGCCGTCGTAGAAGGTCAGGTCGCACAAACCATCATCCGGATACTTCGGCACGTTCAACGAAGTGACGTGGTTTTGCCCGACGACACACAGGAGGGTGTCGTTCTGAGAACCCGCAGATGGTGGAGGCGGCCACAGCTTAGGGTTCGGGTCTGCATAAGAAACGCGTGCGGGCATCCAGTTATATTTATATTTCTAATCTGCGGCGGTGAATTGAACGGCGAAACTATGTGCTTAGTATCAGGATACTAGAAGCGAGACTGTGTTCTGCCGATCTTGAAGAAATTTCAATTAGCGCAGTCCAGAAGTGAATGCAACAATAAAGAGTGCATGAGATAGGAATGTTGCACTAACGGATGGGGACGGGGATGGGGGAAAATATGGCATGAATTTTCCAAGTGACGAACGGCGCGGCCGCTTGTAATTACTGCTAAGTAGCGACAAGTTTCCACAAAGAAGCAATATATGAAACAGTTACCAGTTTAGCCAACTCTAATAGAGCACTTATTGCCACGCGATTTCATTCACATGACTGATATTTTTACGAAGCGACGCAGACCGGAGAAACAAATGGGGAAGTAGGAGAACAATTTCTGGAGTCGGGCTAACACCGTATTCCGGGAGCCATCTTGCTTATGTGTCACCGCATTACTGCTAAATAACCAATAGGTATCCCATTACCCTTAACGTGCGAGTTTTTTTTTTTCGGCAACGTAACAGAACGACGGAACTGCTGGGCGCCGTTGGCGAGGCATAGGAAACAATGTGAAACTCGTGTGCCAAAGGCGTCGTCGTTCGACAATTAAGGGCCGTGTTTTCATTTTGCACAGAAGAACAAAAAGAAAAAAAGAAAAGCGCTAGTGTTGCTTTCTTTCTTTTGCTTTCCTGTGTATTATGCCGACAGTTGGGAGGACAAGTAGTGCCAGTTGAACGTGTCGATCCTCGCTGGCAAATAAAAGTGTCATACTGCTCTTTTGCCTAAAGTTTGCCTGCTAGTTGCTTTCCGTTAATTTTTGGGGTGGCCTGTTCAGGCACTCGCGCGTAGTATGGGAGAGAGAGTTGTTCGCTTACTCGTCACGAACTCGTCCGGCGTCGGCGACGTGGTGATGACTTCGCGCGTCATCTTGCGCACGAGCTTCGTGGTTGCTGTGCCAGGCGGAGGCGGCTTCTGGCCGTGCACGTAGCTGGGTCCTTGCGTATTACCGCTTTCGTCGTCGCTGCCGCCTTCGTTTCCAGCTTTATGCGCGGCCCCTATACGCGAAAAGGCCGGTGATGAATGCCTCGCACATATTTCGCAGCTAGTGAACTGATAAGATAGCGGAATTAATGAGCATAAGATTTTGAGGGAAAAGGTAAAGCTGAGATTGGCTCCGTGCTAGAATAATAGAGGGTGCCAGGCTGAAGTCTGTTTCGAAAGAAACATTCACCTTTTTGTAAGCAACCTTTAGTCCTGTACCCTTCATTCTGCTTTCTAAATTGGCTTTAGTAGTATGGATAAATGGGCTAGTTGATACTGCATCTTTTTAGGAAAACACGAGCGCAAAAATGACGTTAGGTGTGCAGTTTTTTGTGCGTAAACGTGCGCTTTGCGCTCGTGCTTTCCTAAAAAAAAGCTCGTTTTATTTATGAAGAACTTGTGTTTGCGCTTCGCTGACTAGTGTTGCTGCTGTAAACCCTATAGATGAACAACAAAAAAAATAATAGAAAGGCATCCAGCAGCCACCATCTATCGTTGTCTAAGCCGATGTGCATAGCATTTACGTTTATGAGGTGGCGTCTTTATGTAAGCAATATATGAATAACGAGTCGACGACAATTCCAGCTCTAGCACTCGGGCCCGTCCCTTACGCACCGGGCTTTGATAGTGGAAGCGCAGAGTTGAAATGATGCTGCCGTTGGACTATGTATGGTACATTTAATTCTTGAACTAATGCACATGTGTGTGTATGTGTGTGTGTACAAAACAATGCTGGTGATAACTGCCTCGCACAGTGCCTTGTGCGTACTGTGTGTGTGTGTGTGTGTGTTTGTGTGTGTGTGTGTGTGTTTGTGTGTGTGTGTGACTGTTGACTTCTCTGCTATTTATAGTAACAAGGAAAATGCCGCTATAGCATATACGCTGCCACATACGATAGTCTCCGCCAGAGCATTCACTGTGTTAAAACGCATTGCGCCAACGTGAATGTGAACATGTAATATTCCTCATAACTGTGTTGAGACCTGACGCGACGACTGCTGATCTAATAAATACGGGTGATTTTATTATTTAGTTTTAGATTTCCTTAGTGTCCTGACATATCACAATGTTCTCTGTATACTTTTTTTATATATCTGTCTGGCTGCCGCAATACAGGCGTCGTCCACTAAACTGTCTGACTGTGGCGATTTAAAAACTGAGCGTTGTACGTGAAGCTTATGTCCTCCTGTGGCCTTACCTTTGGGCTTAACTGCGGAGATGATAGTTGCGAGGAGCAACAGTGCTGCGATCAGAACCAGTGCGAGGAAGATTCAGTTATAATTTATCAGAAGTAGGTGCGTCCTCGTCTTTCCTTAATTCTTACCGTCTGTACACGTGTCTCTATATGCCAAAGCCTCATGACCGCTGTCCATTGAGAACACAGTGCACTCACCGATAATAGATGGAGAACCCGTAACCGGTTTTATTGGACCGTGAAGCGGCGTCCTTGAAGTTGTTCCAGCTAACCACGTTTTCTTTGCCTCGGAACTCGTTCTCAAGGTACATCAGGCCGTCGTAGAAGGTCAGGTCGCACAAACCATCATCCGGATACTTCGGCACGTTCAACGAAGTGACGTGGTTTTGCCCGACGACACAGAGGAGGGTGTCGTTCTGAGAACCCGCAGATGGTGGAGGCGGCCACAGCTTAGGGTTCGGGTCTGCATAAGAAACGCGTGCGGGCATCCAGTTATATTTATATTCCTAATCTGCGGCGGTGAATTGAACGGCGAAACTATGTGCTTAGTATCAGGATACTAGAAGCGAGACTGTGTTCTGCCGATCTTGAAGAAATTTCAATTAGCGCAGTCCAGAAGTGAATGCAACAATAAAGAGTGCATGAGATAGGAATGTTACACTAACTGATAGGGACGGGGATGGGGGAAATATGGCATGAATTTTCCAAGTGACGAACGGCGCGGCCGCTTGTAATTACTGCTAAGTAGCGACAAGTTTCCACAAAGAAGCAATATATGAAACAGTTACCAGTTTAGCCAACTCTAATAGAGCACTTATTGCCACGCGATTTCATTCACATGACTGATATTTTTACGAAGCGACGCAGACCGGAGAACAAATGGGGAAGTAGGAGAACAATTTCTGGAGTCGGGCTAACACCGTATTCCGGGAGCCATCTTGCTTATGTGTCACCGCATTACTGCTAAATAACCTATAGGTATCCCATTACCCTTAACGTGCGAGTTTTTTTTTTCGGCAACGTAACAGAACGACGGAACTGCTGGGCGCCGTTGGCGAGGCATAGGAAACAATGTGAAACTCGTGTGCCAAAGGCGTCGTCGTTCGACAATTAAGGGCCGTGTTTTCATTTTGCACAGAAGAACAAAAAGAAAAAAAGAAAAGCGCTAGTGTTGCTTTCTTTCTTTTGCTTTCCTGTGTATTATGCCGACAGTTGGGAGGACAAGTAGGGCCAGTTGAACGTGTCGATCCTCGCTGGCAAATAAAAGTGTCATACTGCTCTTTTGCCTAAAGTTTGCCTGCTAGTTGCTTTCCGTTAATTTTTGGGGTGGCCTGTTCAGGCACTCGCGCGTAGTATGGGAGAGAGAGTTGTTCGCTTACTCGTCACGAACTCGTCGGCGTCGGCGACGTGGTGATGACTTCGCGCGTCATCTTGCGCACGAGCTTCGTGGTTGCTGTGCCAGGCGGAGGCGGCTTCTGGCCGTGCACGTAGCTGGGTCCTTGCGTATTACCGCTTTCGTCGTCGCTGCCGCCTTCGTTTCCAGCTTTATGCGCGGCCCTATACGCGAAAAGGCCGGTGATGAATGCCTCGCACATATTTCGCAGCTAGTGAACTGATAAGATAGCGGAATTAATGAGCATAAGATTTTGAGGGAAAAGGTAAAGCTGAGATTGGCTCCGTGCTAGAATAATAGAGGGTGCCAGGCTGAAGTCTGTTTCGAAAGAAACATTCACCTTTTTGTAAGCAACCTTTAGTCCTGTACCCTTCATTCTGCTTTCTAAATTGGCTTTAGTAGAATGGATAAATGGGCTAGTTGATACTGCATCTTTTTAGGAAAACACGAGCGCAAAAATGACGTTAGGTGTGCAGTTTTTTGTGCGTAAACGTGCGCTTTGCGCTCGTGCTTTCCTAAAAAAAAGCTCGTTTTATTTATGAAGAACTTGTGTTTGCGCTTCGCTGACTAGTGTTGCTGCTGTAAACCCTATAGATGAACAACAAAAAAATAATAGAAAGGCATCCAGCAGCCACCATCTATCGTTGTCTAAGCCGATGTGCATAGCATTTACGTTTATGAGGTGGCGTCTTTATGTAAGCAATATATGAATAACGAGTCGACGACAATTCCAGCTCTAGCACTCGGGCCCGTCCCTTACGCACCGGGCTTTGATAGTGGAAGCGCAGAGTTGAAATGATGCTGCCGTTGGACTATGTATGGTACATTTAATTCTTGAACTAATGCACATGTGTGTGTATGTGTGTGTGTACAAAACAATGCTGGTGATAACTGCCTCGCACAGTGCCTTGTGCGTACTGTGTGTGTGTGTTGTGTGTTGTGTGTTTGTGTGTGTGTGTGTGTGTTTGTGTGTGTGTGTGACTGTTGACTTCTCTGCTATTTATAGTAACAAGGAAAATGCCGCTATAGCATATACGCTGCCACATACGATAGTCTCCGCCAGAGCATTCACTGTGTTAAAACGCATTGCGCCCACGTGAATGTGAACATGTAATATTCCTCATAACTGTGTTGAGACCTGACGCGACGACTGCTGATCTAATAAATACGGGTGATTTATTATTTAGTTTTAGATTTCCTTAGTGTCCTGACATATCACAATGTTCTCTGTATACTTTCTTTATATATCTGTCTGGCTGCCGCAATACAGGCGTCGTCCACTAAACTGTCTGACTGTGGCGATTTAAAAACTGAGCGTTGTACGTGAAGCTTATGTCCTCCTGTGGCCTTACCTTTGGGCTAACTGCGGAGATGATAGTTGCGAGGAGCAACAGTGCTGCGATCAGAACCAGTGCGAGGAAGATCCGGTTGTAATTGTCGTCCCTGAAAAAATAACGGGAGTATCCAGCTACTGCGCAGGAAATAGTCGTCACTTGTACTGAAGAAGGGCCCTGCCACGGTGGTCTAGCGGTTATGACACTCGGCTGCTGATACGAAGGTCGCGGAATCGAATTCCGACCGCGGCGGCTGCATTTCTATCTGGGTGAAACGTTGAGGCCCATGTAGTGTACGATGTCACTGCGCGTCAAGGAGCCCCAACTGGCAGAAATTTCTGCAGCCTTACACTACGGCGTCTCTCATAATCATATCGGGGTTTTGGGGCGTAAAATCCACAAATGGATCATTCATTAATGAGGGATTGAATTTATTTAGGCTCCTTTGCTACACTTCTCTCAGTTCCTGTTAAGAAGGCTACAGTGTTGTGCGCGTACTCTTTCAAATATTTATTGCTATTTTAAATGTTGTGGGAGAAACACTGCCCTAACCCAACCTTCCCGAGGGTCATCAGACATAGCAGCAGCGACGAAAAGGCTGCTATATCCACCAAGAGAGCCTTATGCGGTGATGTAGCGCGCTCACTGAATCATGTCTGCAGGTACTTGCAACGGCGACAAACTTGCACATTGGGCTTTAGGCGGACTACTATACGGTGATGATGTGCGTAAATTCATGGTTTGCATCTGGTTAAACATGAGTGCTTTGCCATACCCGGTTTCAACATAAGGATGAAAATAAGCACCGCCTACAGCACCGCAGTCGCAGGCAGAGAACGCTTGCAGAGACTCCCCAGCCAATTTTATTTACTTATTTTCGAGACGTTAAGCCCTTTCACGCGTGTGACACAGAGAATTCGCTCGTACAGATATACATACTTTCGTGTGAGTTATTTAAGCCTGAAGTCTTCAACGTGCAGGCAAACTTTTTCTGACAACGCTTATTTCGAAGTTCAGTATATTTTAGCAGCAAAGGCGAACGGTTAATTCTCATTGAACGTAACATTTTAATGAGTAAAAAAAATGTAGTTACGCTTCGGACGGGAACCAACCGTCACGACTTTCATGCGCATGGCTAGCTGAGTATTCATTGATTCCTGGGGTTTCACGTCCCAAAACCGCCACATGATTCAGAGGGACGCCATGGTTTCGACCACCTGAGGTTCTTTAACGTGCGCTGACATCGCACAATACACAGCTCTCAACATTTTCTTTCCATCTAAATTCAGCCGTGGCGGCACGGATTTGATCCCGCGACCTTCGGATCAGCAGCCGAGTGTCACAGCCACTAGTCTATCATAGCCGGGTACGAATGGCAAGCGCCCTGTGGCTCTGCCGGGCTTATATTTATTCTAAGGTTGCAACAAAGAATATTTCAAAAAAAGAAGAACATGAAAGAAGAAAAACTGCCGGAGTGACATGGAGGGGAAACTACTACCCGAAAATGAAGCCGAACCTCCGCCATCTCGCCAGGGGCATGATAAATTGTTAGGAAACTAGGGGGAAAGAACAACATTAAGAGTTTAGTCGCGAAATTTTCCGCGGACTCGTAGCGCGCTCTACGTGCGCCTTTGTGGCTTTCTTGTGAAGACTCGAAGCATATATCATCGATATTACACCATCAGTGCTCGCTTAGAAGCATGACGCTCATCAAGAGCAGTGATCTTTTATTTAATATTTAACCTAACCCCTAAATTAGCAGAACAAAAACGACTGACTTCTGGCAGGGTACCAGATGTTTACGAGATTATCTAGGGGTAAGCGCTGGCTTCACTTTGGCTGGTCAGGCGTTGCGAGTCCTACTACACCGTTAGTGTTTTTTAAACATCCGTGGTCCCAACGATTTCCTGCACGTCATAGCACCTTCACAGCTAAATCATGCAGGCGCGTGAGGTTGCATAGGTTCGGCAATTTATCCGGCCAGCGTCTCCCTCGTCGTCTCCCCGCCAGTACCGGGTAAGGCCACTTGTGTATACAAAAAATGGCCTTTACTTTTGATTTTGACGATACATTCTGTGCGAACATAGAGGTAGCCCCTTCGGCAAACCGAAAAGAAAGGAAAGTTGCAGAAAGGAAAAAAATTCACAGCATATCCACGGAGTGAATGACGGTGAGTGGGCGAAGCTCCGAAGGTTCATCGTGGCAGGCTCCTTGAAAGCGAAACTGGACGGAAAAAGAGCGTCTGTGACGTCGATGTCGCCGCCCCCATGGCTTTCGTCAATCGCCACTCGCTCGTGGTCACCGCCGCTCCAGCCGCTTCGGCCGCGCAAGCAGCTTGCGTTATCTCCTTGTTATCTGCGGCGTCGGGTGCCGCGGGCCGAGTGACGATATCCGGGAAGGCGGCGACATCGACGTCACAGACGCTCTTTTCTCCGCAAGTTTCAGTTTCAAGGAGCCTGCCAAGGGGGACTAATTGTTCGCGTAGCTCCGACATGCACTCCGCTATTTCAAAATTTGATCGTTGGGATACGTAGCATCGAGGAAGGGCTCCAAAGTACTCATTTGCTGTAGCCACCAATTACTGATAATTAAAAAGTTAATTAGCGTAACTTCGCTAATTATGCATAAAAGTGCAGAAATTGTTCTGTATCTAGAGGCCGCCAATCCGTATACTCGAATGGTACGCAAGATATCCCAGCATTTCTGTTTTTCTAATTTTCAAAGTGTGTTGCAACTAAAAAAAAAACACCCTGTATATATATGGATGGCCGGTGAACGGTTCTCCAGCGCGAGCAGTCGGTATTTTAGGGGCGAAGCTCCTTAAGGCGGCACCCGTTCGTCCCTCGTCGTGTAGTAGTATGTAACCAGTCTTACGCTTTGACCTCCAAGGTGGTGCCGGTGGGAGATTTCTCCTGTGCGTTGTTGAACAATAAAAAATTCGCAGCGTGCGCGTTAACTAAAAGCCGAATTCTTCTGTCTCTCATTCCCCATTAGCAGCCATTGGCACGTTCCAGTAGTAAACGTTAGTAGAAGTAGAAGTGTAAGTGTTAGCTAAAAGCCGACTTCTGCTGTCTCTCATTCACAGTAGCAGCCATTGTTTACCTCCAAGGTAAACAAGGCTCCCTCGCCGCGAGCGCTGGGAGCCACGCGCTCCCCGGCAAACTCGACACTGCCCCGGCAAACGCGAGAGACAACGTTGGCGCAGGCAGCGTCTCCTAGCGAGTTTCTTGATTGAGAAATACCGACTGCTCGCGTTGGAGAAGCGTTCACCGGCCACCCATATATATATATATATATATATATATAGGCACATGATCTTGACTTGCAATGAAGTGCCGGTGGGAGATTTCACTTGTGCGTAGTTGACTCATAAGGATTCGTAGCGTGCGCGTTAACTAAATTAATCCGGAACTCGGCACGATATACGATGAACCTCCCGAGCTTCGCCCACTCATCATCATTCACTCCATGGATATGCTGTCATTTTTTTTTTCAATCAAGAAACTCGCTAGAAGACGCTGCCTGCGCCAACGTTGTCTCTCGCGGGTGAGGGCGCGTTCTCCTTCTTTGCGAGTTGGTACAGCGTTCATCGAAGAGCGAGCGTTTCCATAGTCAACGATCCGCCGCGGTGGTGTAGTGGTCACGGTACTCGGCTGCCACCCAAAAAACGCGGGTTCGATCCCGGCCGCGGCGGTCGCATTTTCGATGGAGGCGAAAATGCCAGAGGCCCGTGTACCGTGCGTTGTCAGTGCACGTTAAAGAACACCAGGTGGTCTAAATTTCCGCAGCCCTCCACTACGGCCTTTCTCTCCTATCTCTTTCACTCCCTTTCCCCTACCCCCACGGACGCTTAGCCGTGCTCCCTACATGGGCTGCAGAAATTAGCGTCCCTTCCTAACCGAACCACAATCAATCGTAGTCAACGCGCGCCTTTCTTTCTCTCACAAGACAGCAGATGGGAGAGTGAGAGAGCTCGCGCGCCGGGAGGCACGCGCCGAGGGCGACCGCGAGCCTCGCGGCGTTGCATGGCGTTGCATGGTATTGTGAGTGGTCTAGGTTACACGATACGACGATACGTGAGAACCGACCCACAGCTTAAGGAGCTTCGCCCCCCAATAATATGCCGGAGAATGCCGTTGTGTAGTAGTGCACTACTAAAACAGCTAGCACTGGACTTCAGCGTACACAATAACTTCTCGAAGGCTGTTCATTTTTCGACGCAAGGCAGACGCGGCTCACGTTACACTCGTCCGTGTCACGCGCGCGCGCGCACACACACACACACACACACACACACACACACACACACACACACACACACACACACACACACACACACACACACACACACACACACACACACACACACACCGGATTCCATATACTGCCTAACACTCTCCGGGTTCCATATACATAAATACCCAATAAAGTGGACGGACGGACGATCGCCTTCGTAGCTCAGCGGTAGAGCATGGGATGCGATATCCGAAGGTCGTGGGTTCGGTTCCCACCGAAGGCAGGTTTGTCGTTTCGTCCGCTTTAATTCCTTGCTACTTAACCCGAAATTACAATGTCATAATTACGAACTGGAATAACTTCCCCTAGGCTTGAATGTTATTTCTTTAACTTGTTTTTAACAAACAAAGCGAGCCCTTGACCCCTTTCTCTTTCGTTATATATATATATATATATATATATATATATATATATATATATATTAGTGTACAGTTAGGCATTACCTTTTTGCTGTAGGAATAAAGAAAAAGGTTGGCGCTTACACTTTTCCTTCAGATGGAGCTGTATAAAACGAGTCAGTGTTAATAAACATTAGGTTAGCATATTTATCAAGTTGGCAAATGAAGATATAACGACAGAAATAGACAGGAGCAAGTTAGACAGGGATAAAAAAGTCACAGTTTCGCCGCAAGGGCGAGGCAATGAATGCGATAGCAAGAAACTGTAATGCTATACGAAGTGAGGTTCGCGGCTTCAGGAGCAATATTAATTGTAGCAAACATGCACTTGCTAAGTGAGCGCCTCCCGTGGGCAGCGTGTGCTGGTACGAAGGGCTTTTACACGTTGTGTGTCACAAAGGTACACATATAAAGCTACGGGAGGCCGCTAAATGAACAAACAGACGATGAGCGCGAACTATCAAGTGAAGCACGCACGAAACGAACGCACAGATATACACCGAACGAGCGCGTATAAGCTGTCTCAATGGATACTCTCAGTCTGAACAGCGCTCCTCTTTCCGCGGAGCCTTATATTCACGCTCTTCTTCTGCCGTCCTTACTTTCCGTGGTCTACCCATAGTGGGGTAGTCTAGAAATGAACCGAAGCAGTTACTAGGCTGGAAGGGTTTCGAATGACGTCAACCCTCTTTCAAGCAGCTGCATAAGCTTTGAAACAGCTGCAATGTAATCTTACGGACCGCGCCGAGCCTGTTTCCGTTGTTTGCCCGCAGCCCTTATCATCCATCATGTTGGCTCATCACTTTGAAGCTTGTTCCGCGAAGACGCTGCTTGCCTCAAGCTCGTCTCTCGCGGGTAAGGGCGCGTTCTCCTTCTTTGCGAGCTGGTCGAGCGCTCATCGAAGAAAGAGCGTCTCCATAGGCAACGCGCGCCTTTCGCTCTCTCTCTCTCTCTCACAAGACAGCAGATGGAAGAGTGAGAGAGGTAGCGCGCCGGGGGGCACGCGCCGAGCGCGAGCGCTACCTCGCGAGATCGTCGGGATGGTTTTTTGATTACAACGACGGACACGACAGAACCCTTGGCTGGTAGAGGTACAAAGCTTCGCTTTAAACATACCCAGCTGCCCGTCGGCGGCGACGCGTTCCCTGCCAAACTGACAGGCTGGCCGACGACTTTTAAATGCGGCCGTTGCGCTCCTCGCGCCATCTCGCTGTTAATGAAGAAACGCTTATAAGCGTCTGGTGTCTCTGAGTCCTGCCAGCGTTAAAGCGTGTGTATATAAGGCTCGCCGTTCACTTCGTGAAGGATGTGCTCTGTGGCGTAGTGGTTAGCGCCAAGCGCTGCGGAGCGAGAGGTTCCTGGTTCGATTCCGCGCTTCGGAAGCATTTATCTGAATTATTTTTTTTCTTTGGGACATTTGTATATATATATACATACTTATACATATACGGTTCATGACAGCGGCGACGGGGACGGAAAAAATCATCCGAGACTTTCCATATAATTGCTATCGCAATAATAGAATGAGAGCGAGAGACAGTTGAGTCAATTGGGTCAAGGGTTTATAATGCAAGCGAATCAGGCCTGCAGACTGGGACACCACACGAACTAAGTAGACAATGAATGCATCATCAACTGATGTGGAGTACGAATAGTTATTTTGTCTTATTTTCCTTTTTAAGCGTTAGTTTTCTTGACGTGTATATTTATTATAATTTTGATTGTCTGTATAAATTATATATTGAAAGATTATAAATATTTTTGTTGTTTTGCTTGTGCGTGTGTTTCTATGTTGCTTTGTAAATAGGATTGTATTACCACTCCTGTAATGACCATTTTCTAGGGTTAACAGCATTAATGAACAAACAGACAAGAAGATGGAAAACTTATCTACGCACTTACACGAGTGGTAGGGGAAGGAAGGAAGGAAGGAAGGAAGGATGGGGATAACAGAAAGGCAGGGAGGTTAACCAGGAACGCGTCCGGTTGGCTACCCTACGCTGGGGGAATGGGAAGGAGGAATAGAAAGATGGGAGAAAGAGGAAGAAGGGGAATAACAAAAGAGACGAGGGCGGCTTCATCAGTCAAAGGCGTTCGCGCAAACCAGTCATCTTAAAAAAGCGCAAGAGTGCTTTCAGGGCCTTGTGGGCCGACGAGCAATGAGGGCGGTGTTCGAGCAGCACCCGTACGGAGAGTGGCCGGTAGTCAATTTGGCGAAGCGTCTGAGCAAGTGTTTTCCTTTCCGCGACGAATCGCGGACAGTGGCACAGCAAATGGTCCAGGGTTTCGTCGGTGTCGCACATCTCGCATGTCGCACTGTCGATCGCTCCAATTAATGCGGAGTATGCCTTTGTGCAGGCAACTCCTAGCCAAAGCCAACAAAGAAGCGAGGCCTCATGTCTAGTTAGTCCTGATGGACGGCGGAGATGCAGGAAAGGGTCTAGCTGGTACAGTCGCGTTCGTCTGATGTTTGGTGAGTTCCACTCAACCAATGAGAGACGGCGTGCTAGGTGTCGGAGCTGCACTGCAGCATCTGTCTTTGAGAGCGTAATTAAAACAATGTTCGATTCTTGATGCGAAGTGCGAGCTGCGCCATCGGCGGAATCGTTGCCGCTGATACCGCAGTAACTGGGCACCAACTGAAAGTCAACTCCAGTGAAACTGGGAGTACGAATGGTAGAGAATCATTAATATTGGAAGCACCCTTCGCCTGTGAAGAATAATTGACATGCCTGCTTGAGTAAGCCTTCGATTAGCACACATAGGGAAGTGAGGAAATGCCTAAACAGTTATATCTCATGCACACCTGTGTGTGTGTGTGTGTGTTTGGGGGGGGGGTACCCAATTGACATGTTGCACTAGCATTTCTGAACACGCGCAGGTAAGTTTGGTGTCTTCCTTCTTCGTCGCATCAGTGCTCATTGTCCTCTTCAATTTTAGTTATCCCAGGTGATCTATATGTCCGTAGCCCTCCACTATGGTGTTTCTCATAGTCATATCGTTGTTTTGGGACGTAAAACACCACAAATCAATTAATTTTTGGGATAACCGCGTGTAGCTGAGCATAACGTAGACATCGCTTGAACAACGTTCAAGTGTGACGTAATAATCATACATCTGTGTCGTCATATTTTCTACGTATTCCGAGTATAGTTCGCTTCACAGTGGGAGTACGTGTTGTCTGGTTCACCTCTCATGTGTCCGTGTCTGCATGCCTTAGATTCTTGCATCGGAATCAAAAAGGGAGGGGCAAAAACAAAACAGTGAAAAGATAGAGGCAGATAAAATAGACAGCAGTGGATAAAGGAAGAGATAACGACAGAAAGGAGACGGAAAAATATAAAAAGGTACGAGCATGCTTGGAGTGGTAAAGGTGTATATAGGTAGCTATAAGTTTTTATATTTGGAAACTGTGATTTAAGTTTGAAAAATTAATGACATTGAAGTATTTAAACACATGCACAGTTCTCTAGATACACAAAAATCATAAGGACAACCGGAATATATAAGATGCGTAGGACTAATTACGTGAAAACTGATAAGGTTGATGTAATAAGATTGGTAGAAGCACATTTAAGTAATGACGAGAGGGCATAGGTAGATAAGAATGATAGGAATTGATCACATTATATAAATATAAACGATACGAACATATAAAGAAGGGAAATCAGAAGAGATAACGGCTGATAAAGGAGACTTCGTTGTGCACTGCACCACGGAGCTAGTGAGATCTCCACTGGCAAAAAAAAAAACAGAAAACAAGAAGAAATAAAAAAGAGTGAAAAAGAACTGCGAGCGAACTTTGCAACGAATTTGGAAACGAATTTCTTTTACTTTGTTGATAACCCCGTTTATATCTTGTTGAATCAGAAAGAAAGGAAGATACAAAGTGTGCGTGGAAGTTGAGACGAGGTTTCAGAAGCATCCTATCTGCGCGGTCATTATATAAATAATGCTAGGGAACAAGGCGATTATTGCTTTGGTAGAGCCTCACAGACGTCATTTCAAAATTTGCCTCATAAAAGGAGTCGATAAATATAAAGGACCACAAGACACATGCTTTTACATTAATGCACATGCTTTCACAATTACGAAACTACTGATTTACAGTTACAAATAAAAAGTACCGATGCTTTCCTGAATAGTAAGTCGCCGGATATTGTTCGGCGTTCTTGGAAGCTATTTCTTCTGTTCCTGCCGCAGTTGCAGCAACTTTCAGAACAGCGGGTGCACTTTGATTGGTTCCACGCCTATTTTTAACTGAACCAACGCTAATGCCATTTGGCCATATGTAGAAATTTCACTTCGATAAGCGGTCCATGGGAGTCGTTTTCTCACCTGCCTCCATCGCCGAAGACTCCATACTGGACATCTCTGCACGGAGAAGGAAAGTTAAGGAACCTTACAAATTAAGAGAGCAATTAATAATTAATTAATCAGCACGTATCAAACACAAAAATTGTTGGACACTTAGCATTTTACCAACTTTAGGCCAGCACTGGCTATGGCGCGCGAATGCTCTCGTTTGGTTTGGTATGTAGATTTGTCGAAGTTTGTGTAGAAGAAGTTGCACAGCGGAGGAAGTATAGTGTGATTCTTAATTGAAGCACAGAGTAATCATACAGAATCGTACACACGCCCAATACTCGTACAATGGCAGTAAAGACTGATGCGCGACTACACTAGAAAACAGCCTTCATGATTTACTATGCTTCGTCATCCAATAATGAAGCGGGAACAAACTTGTATTTTACCAGGATTTTTTGATCCTACAAGCGAGATAATCAGATGACGTGGAAAATTTTAACACCGTTTGACAGACGTATTTTATAGAGTACTCGAAATATCGCCCATGTCTAGGCGCTTATTGCTTACCAGACATTCCAGACATTTCAGCTGTGTAAGAAAGATTAATATGAAATAGATTAAACAAAACCGTTACGCTTTCATCTCCGTTATTTTTTCACTTACACATTTTACACTTTAACAGAAGCCCTACTTCCTTTGTGGACGTACTTTCAAGTATGGCATACCATGAAGGGAGAGTGGCTAGGTATCTAAAAAAACGTACTAAGCATTCCAATCTTGTTTTATCATCACTGCGTTTTAACGAGGAAATTTGCGCAACACCACTGCAGCATATTCGCTTGCAAGTGATGCTTATCGGCACTATACGAACTCGCATCCGTCAGGTATATTCTACATGCCCAGCTGTACCCAAATCATTCCGGCTGTGTGAAAGTAAGTTACACAGCTAGCAAAGGCGTGTAGGGAGAAGCTGTCGAAGAGTCCTTGAGATATAAGGAAGATATAAATAAATATATCTACCATTATTCAGCGATAATTAGCGATAACCGAAAGTCGTACAAGCGACGTCCACGTTATGATGGCTTGTCCACACTAACCTGTACACCTTGAGGTGTTTGCGGGTTGAAAACCACGAATTATGAGATGGCTTTGCCGCAGCGGTGGCTCTAGTTTTATCGGAGTAAATTTATTGGTTTCATTAAGCAGGTTGAATTAAGCCATACACTGCCAGTTGCCTTGTGACGTTATCAATGAAGGACTGAACTTGTGCCTAGAGTAAGACATTACAAATGATCTAATACAGCGCAATTACGGCATTTGCTCCTTCAGTTCACCCAGACCACCCCAGACCACCCGCGAACGCAAACGCAAAGAGAAAGATACCATGAGAGAACTCACTCATGGTTTCGATTGCCTTGGTAAGATGTCGCTCTTCAAAGACTACGGGCAATCTCTATATAGTTGCTTCCCTGCGAGGTCGGAAAGGCCTTGGTACCAAGTGAAACAAGGCTCCTCTGTTCGAGTGTGCTAATGAGCCAACAGTCGTCTCCGACGTGAGACACAATAGCCTTGCCAATTCCTAGCCCGAGCGGTGCACTGGTGAGAAAAAGAAAGCAGTTGCAACGAATGAAAATAGTGACTCATTTTGCTGGAACTATCTGCAGCCAAAGGCCCAAGAAAAGGTCCATCGGGAACGCTAGATAACTTACGGAACAGCAGCCGACGAGACGTTGTACGCCGTAGATCAGCTAGCGCGAGGAAACGAAGATCGAGAATAGCACGAGCAAGGCACCCGGCCACGCGCAGCTTGCTCGCGCGCTCTATATCTAGTGGTGCTCACCCACTGCTGGTGCAAAAAATTTCAGTAGAAATAAAATCATGCGGCCTATGTGCAGACAGTCTGTCACGACCCTCACCACAAAGCGAATCGCTAGACACCAAATCGCATTTCGCAAGTAGAGCTTCATTTTAATAAAAATACAAGGTACAACACCTTTCTAAAACCAATCTGAGGGCATTTTAAGGCATCCTTATTGGAACGGGGCTCGTGCTGATAAACCTACCTTATCCTTATCGCCCTGTTTTCCTTATCTTCCCTGTTCCCTTATCATGTTTCATGAACAACTTAGTCCAGTATCTACAAACAAACCTTATGATAGTCTTTAGCACTGATTACCATTTTAGTGCCCTTAATGCACCCAAATGTCACAGGGGCGATAAGAAAAATAAGCGATAGGGATAAGATGGGTTTATGAATACGGGCCCAAGTGCGGGACGTGGGAAATGGGTTACGGACATTTTGTGTCCGTTTGCTTTTGTAAGCGGGCGTGCAGCGGCGCGGATGAACAAGTGAGGAAACCAGATCGTCCGGGGGTCGAATGCGTAGAATGGGTAGAGCGCCGGCTGTTTCACAGAGCATCTCGGTAGTCTGCGTGTGTTTGCCAGTGACAATGTCCACGTATCTTCTTCCCGTGTGCGCATGTGCGTGGAACACCGAGGTGTGGACATTGTAGTCTTGTGTGCGTGTGTATTAATTTAGATTCTAGACTAGACACTCTAATGTGACCCCACCAGGGTCGCTGCGAAAGACCGATGCGTGTGAAACAAAGGGCTAAGGTTGAATAACGCTGTGTGTGCGAAACAAGCGAAATGTTAGCAGCGCGTGAACGAAGAGACTTGTGGATATCCCTTTCCATGTATTGCAGCCCCCCCTTTTGTTTTTTGCAATAAAATGTGTATGGTACTCTATTTAACGTGTGCAATAGTTCGACTGTTGCCATCACTTTAGATATACGTTCATACTTGTTGAAACTGAAATGGAAGTTATTTTCGTTTCTTTCTCATAACACTTACATGAGAAAAGGGCCACAGGCAAAAGCTACAAAAAGTAACTTGAGGGCGCCTGAGGCCCATCACTATATAAATGGCAGAGAAACAAAATGCAGTCGATAATCTGAATAACGCGGTACATGCGTTATGAAGCGGCATTAAAAAAAAACGATAGTTATATTAGTTACATCACAAATAAAATACTCCATCGATATAATACAAAGACAAACAAACAAACACAAACGTCTATACAGTGGACCTTATAAAGCAGTGTTTAAATTCCTTAGGCGTCTGGGTGAGTATTTCATTGTGATTTGTGTCGTTTGAGATTGTTGACTGTAGAAATTGCATAATTTTATTGCCATTGGTTCTGGTACTGGTTCTGGTACCGGGAAGAGCCCATTTTTCAGCGTATCTAGTGCCAACAGCTTTACCACTTAAGGTTTGACCGGTTAGAGAGTTCAGAAACTCGTTGATGGCAGGTGCAGACATGCGCCAGTTGGAGAAAAGTGCAGTAAGCGATATTGAAAAGCAGTGGTAATGCGGATAATATTGTATTCAACAAAGAACCCTGTCCGGCGGGCTGTGTGTGATGCCAGCAATATGCCTCACACGTTTCTCTGCCAACTACAATAGTCTAGTAAGGTTAGTCTTTGATGTCGTGCCCCAAACCAAATGACAGTAATGTAAGTGTCATTGCGTGTACTTTTCCTGTAAGCTAATAATAATAATAATAATAATAATAATAATAATAATAATAATAATAATAATAACTTCTTTATTTCCATCAACGATGAGCTTCTCTTCTCGCTGCTCGCTACTTTCGCTCGACTCGCATATGAATGAAGCTATATTTTGATCTTAGTGATCACTGAACTACGCTAAAGATAGCGGCTCAGCCGTTTCTGCTCCGCCGTCATGCTTGTTCAAATGCCTCGGCCTATACGACTAATGCGATCGATCAAACATGCCTATAAGGCTCTGTTTCAGAAAACTGCACAGGATTGTACGCTTTCTTGTCTATGAATAGCTTTTGTTTCGCGCGGCTTACAAAACCAAGAATCTCGCCGAAGTGGTTGCAGCGGTTGTTGGATTGGACAAGGGCAAGGTACCTCCGCATATGTCGGTGTTCTCGTGCAGAAGGTTCGTTGCGGTGGTGTAGTGGTTACGGTACTCGGCTGCCGCCCAAAACACGCGGGTTCGATCCCGGCCGCGGCGGTCGCATTTTCGATGGAGGCGAAAATGCCAGAGGCCCGTGTACTGTGCGTTGTCAGTGCACGTTAAAGAACCCCAGGCGGTCTAAATTTCCGGAGCCCTCCACTACGGCCTTTCTCTCTATCTCTTTCACTCCCTTTCCCCTACCCCCACGGACGCTTAGCCGTGCTCCCTACATGGGCTGCAGAAATTAGCGTCCTTTCCTAACCGAACCACAATCATCATCATCCCGCAGAAGTAGCATTTTGAGAAGTTACAGCAAGGTGCTATTTGTGAAGTGGACACGACGTGAAGCTCATTGCTCGCCGTAGCACAGCTAATCACTGGTGATTTGCTGCGATAGTCTTACGTAGAGTCGATGATGATGATGATGATGAAAAAACTTTATTTCCGCAAGGTAAGTTCCCAGGCGAAAGAGGAGCCCTCAGTCCAGGACCCCTGTGGCCTTTGCCATTTTGCCAGCTATGTCGATCAGCTTTAGCTGTTCATCAGGCTTCGAGCCGGATAGCGCAGCCTCCCACTGCTCCGTTGTTGGTGCTTTGTTTATTGGCACTACTCTAGATTTTTGGCGACTTGAAAGTTGTCGCGCGGGCGTCGACTGGCTTAGCATACCGAAGCACTAGAGACCAGTTTCGGATGTGTGAAAATCAAGAGTTCGCGTTATAAATCTCCATTGTTGGCTCTTCCATGCTAAAAGAACCCAGCCCACGACGAAATCATCCCCTTTTCTCTCTATTACCTAGCGATTTTCATTCGCTGCTAAACACGTGGAGTAGCATGCCAGGCCATTAACCAGGTTAACTTCTCCGGAGTTATCAATAAAGTATTCTCCCTCCCTCATTCGTTGCGATTAAGCGCATGCATACTGTACTGAATTTTAGCGTCACGGTCGCGGTCGGGTGGTGGCTGCTTAAGGAACAGCAAAAAGAGGGAGGGAAGCTGGCCTGATAAACCTCGCTCCCTCCAAGGAATTTTCTGGGCCATGACGCCGTTGTTTTCCGCAGTTGATTCGCACGTGATAACCTTCAAGCCCCTCTCGACAGTACGCGTATGCTTTCCCGCTGAACAGTTCGTCAAACCGGTCCCGATGGAAACAAACTCCGCAATATCTTCGTCCGTGACTGCCATTTGTGCTTGCTTACGAGCGAGCGTTAAGGTAGACGTTTAATAAGGATGCCATACTTATGACAGCAATAAATACAACAAGGTTTTTTTTCTTGAAACGCGTTTAGGGCTATTATAAGGTTAAGGGATACTGATGTCAGAAGCACAAAGATACATTCGGTTTCTGAATACCGCGATTAGACTGAGACACAACGCACGCTCAGTGATTGGCTTGTACTACACTTAAACAACGCAGAGAGACCGAAAAGCAAAGAATCATTTGGAGGTTAACCAGACGCGCGTCCGCTTTGCTGCCTTGCGCTAGGGACAGGGATAAGGGGGTTAGATAGAATGGAACATAGAGAGAGAGAGAAAGATAAGAATTTCTGCGGTTTTACGTCCGAAAATTATGATGTGGATAAGAGAGGCCATAGTGGAGCTCCTGAAATTTTGACCACCTGGAGTTCTTTAATGTACTCCGACATTGCACAGTACACGGGCCTCAATGGAAATGCAGCCGCCACGGCAGGAATTAGACGCCATGACCTTCAGCTCAGCGGCTGAGCACAATAGCCACAAGACGACCGTGGCGGGGCTTGAGAGAGAGAGCGAGAGGCACCAAACACTGACCACACTTGCATAGGCACAGCGTCTAGCTAGAGGCGGTGGCATAGACCTGTCGACTTCATGTACTTCAGTAGGGTCTTCGTTGCTTTCTTAGTCATTGAGGCTGGTGGTCAGGGTCCAACAACCTTGGCTGTTGAAAACAGCCTCGATTCCAGTCTGCTGAGTAACATTTGCATTTCGTGACGCTGAGCGTCGTATTGATTGCAAATAGGCAGCATGTCTTAAGTTGATTCTTCAGTTCCAGGAAAATCACAGGTAAATATGCCGGCCATGCCAATGCTCCACGAGCATACCTTCGTAAATGCCGCCCCCATGAAGAGGCGGCTTAACGACGTTGCATCGCAGAGGGAAATTCTTGATGGCAGGTGGAGGTTCATGTCTACATTCAGTTCATGATGGCTGCACTTCTGATAACTAGGAGGCGAGCAGTGAGCGCCCGTAACAGAGCGAGCCAGTAAATAACGCTGTTTTTCAGCGGTCCGTCCATGAGAGCATACTTGAACCTCTCGAGTCTCCTCATGAGCCTATGGGGCTTGCTATGGGGCCTATGGGGCTGCATCAGATATGCGCGTAAGGACTTGTGCATGGTTGTACTTTATTGTTCTTTCTGTCGAAAACAGATTTTTTTTAAGTGTGCTTGAGAAAACCTTTGCATCTTTTATCTGAAGTGGTATCTTGTTCCATACGATAACTCCTGCGAACTTCAGCAACCGTTCACCATAGACGTTGTTGGTAGGTGGAAGATTAAAATTGCGCGTTTTCATGCATATAGTTATGCGGGAGGTGGAAGAAAAGATCAATATATCGAAGGGCACACTGTATGCAATGACATTACTGGTGGTGGCTGCCATTTTATATTGCAGCATATGTAATCAAAAGGTAGAATTTACATCGTGTGAAACAAGGGGGCGTGGTTTTGACGATAGGTCGCGTTATTTATTATTCTGAATGCTCGTTTTTGTAGTATACGGATCTCTGGTTCAACATGAACATAGTGACTCTTGATTAAAGTGCCCCCTTCGCGTAAGATGTTGCCGATATGTAGATTTCGTTGGGTTCTCACGGAGTAGGACTACATATATTTGATGACACAGCTAATGATAAATTTTGAATGTACGGGCAGTGCTTCCGGCGGTGGTGCAACTCGAAGGCGATAAACTTTTCCTCCTGTCTTCAATAGTTCAGCAGTCGGAAAGCCCTTTGAACAACAACAGTTTAAAGCTAATAAAATTGAAAGACCACATAAACCATCTTAATGTTGTGATTAAGCGTACTGACCTAACAAAAGGCGCGTGTGCGTATCACCTCACTTTTAACACTTTATGGAGGAAGCGAAATTGTCATTGTGTTTCCTCTGTGCATGCGCGTCTACACGATTTATAAGTACACCCTTCGAGCAACTCTCGAGCATTACAAATACTATTAATGCAAAGATGAATAGGTAAGCGGCTTGTAAACAAGGATAAAGCGGACACGGACACAAGAAAGAGCACCAAACGCTTGTGTTCCTGACTGCATGTTTTGCCATATGTCATGTTGAATTCCTACCAACTAACGCAGGTCCGTTCCTTCATTTCAGCGACTGAAGTGCCCTTTATTTCAAAAGGTTTACTTTGTAGTTGATCGTGGCTCGATGTTGAGCTTGTCGCGTCACGTTAAATGTCGGTGGCATAGCGCATTATATATAAGGCGAACGGAAACGCTCTTTCTCTCTCTCTCTCTCCTACACGCACGCACACACACACACGCGCGCGTGCACACATGCATTTGTCCGCCGCGGTGGTTTAGTGGTTACGGTACTCGGCTGCCCCCCAAAAACGCGGGTTCGATCCTGGCCGCGGCGGTCGCATTTTCGATGGAAGCGAAAATTCCAGAGGTCCGTGTACTGTGCGTTGTAAGCGCACGTTAAAGAACCCCCGATGGTCTCAATTTCCGCAGCCCTCCACTACGGCATTTCTCTCTTTTCTATCTCTTTCACGCCCTTTCCCCTACCCCCACGTACGCTTAGCCGTGCTCCCTGCATGGGCTGCAGAAATTAGCGTCCTTTCCTAACCGAACCACAATCATCATCACGCATTCATACGGAACAGTAACCCCAGTGCACTGCTTTAGTACACCAAGTAAACAAGCAAGCACATAAATTCATTATGAAAAGGAAAGGCGTGCCAAACACGGACACAAGTGAAAAGGAGTGGACAACACAGCGTTCGTGTTCTCCGCTCCTCCTCCCTTGCGTGCGTGGTTTCCACCCCTTTTTTTCCATAATGAATCGTTACCAAATTCAGTTTAACCTTCCGAAGCGGCACGAAATTTGCTTCGATGTCCTAACCACAAGTATAAAAGGACACATACAGCTGCTAGAGCAGACAACGGATCCGGCAGTATTCACGCGCTCCTAGACAACTAAATTGAATATATATATATATATATATATATATATATATATATATATATATATATATATATATATATATATATATATAGTTCTAGTAATCAATGATACCACCACGCAGTTCATTGTTGATGACGTGTCGGTATTATTTTATAACAAACGTTCAAGTTTCATTGAATCGCGCGTAATACAGCAGCCAGATGACCTCCCCGCTAAAATTTGCAAATCTGGTCGCCTGTGACTGCGACAGGAGCAGATGCCACCACCGGTTAAATCTCCTGTGCCAACAGCGTGTCGGTGGAGCCACCTACTCGAACCGCGACGAACGATTCCGATCTAGGTGCCCGCGAAAGCGCGAGATGGCTCAGACGACATGGTAACTTGGGTAACTTTGATTGCTCCCTGCTTGTGTCGAGACTAATATATCTGCCATTATTATGAAGCTATCCGTTCAAAGGAAATGAGAACCTTTTTTATTCTTCTCTTTAAGAATGTTTTTGTCTCATTCGCGTTTCTCATCAGGCTACAGATTTTAAGCTGTGAAGCAGGAGAAATTAAAGTACTGTCACACATTGTCACCAAGTAGGTGCGAATGCAACCAGTGCGCTACACTCATCAATGCATTATTTTGTATTTCGCTGGACTTCAAAGAAAGCACTATGTCAAGAGGTTATTCTGCATACTCGTCACATGTTTCTGTCCCCATCACGACCCTCCATCCCTCATTCTTCCCCTTTCCTTTTTCCCCTGTGAAGAGTGGCAAGTCACAGCGCAGCTGATGCCGCCTTCTAATACGTTATTACTTTCTTTCTCTCTCTCTATTTCTCGGTGTGTGTGTGTGGGTTAAATTTGTCCCCCTGGTATGGAAAAAAAATAATTGAAGGTAGCCTGCGCCACCATAAGATGTGTGTGTGTGTGTCTGTGTGTGTGTGTGTGTGTGTGTGTGTGTGTGTGTGTGTGTGTGTGTGTGTGTGTGTGTGTGTGTGTGTGTGTGTGTGTGTGTGTGCGCTTGCGCTCGCACGCGTGCTCGACTTGATGGATGGATGGAAAAACTTTATTGAGGTCCATGAGGTCGCGCTAGTTTTCTAGCGCGAAGCGGGCCGCTCCCACGTTGGGACAGAAAGGGATAGCCTTTCGGCCGCTTCGCGGGCCCGTTGGACCGCCCATAGCTGCATTTCTAAAGTGGGACTGCGTAGAGCTGCGTCCCACCGCTCTTCAGTATTCCCGGCAAATAATTCTTGCGTTCCATGAGTTCCTAAATTCTGCTGATCGCTTTAAAAAAATAGCCCCACCATCACGAGTTTTCAGGTTCCAATGGTGTCAAGTCTGTTGGAATGTGAAGGTGCCCGGCAGGCCGCTTGGTTGGCTTGGCAAACCGTCATTGTTTAGTGAAGCCTTTCGCGCCTACACAAGAGGGATTAATTACGGGTCACACACCGAAAAAAAAAGGAAAATAAAGGACGCTCCCAAAATAAAGATGTATTTGTTTCCTATAACTTGCCAAAAATGTGCCTATCAATTCCTCTCATCTGTAAGGTTGTTCTCATGGGCCATGAAGGAGGTACTTAAGGGCGTAAAACTGCCCCCTTTGTGCTTCCAACTGGAGCGCTCCAAATAAGGATTCATTGTTGATTCTCTCCTACTGTAATGCGTTACACGAGCAGTATAGCTTGCTTTTAGGTGGTCCCTGATGAATACCTGAATCAGACGCGTAACCTCTTACCAAAAAAAAAAGAAAATAAGACGCCATGTCTTCGTGTTACGATAGAAAAGTTGTATCTGTAAAAGCAAGATAAGTCTTCGATATTTTGGCGAGTAGGCTTGATTCATCGCAATAACAGTGGGAAAATAAGCAACATAGGGAAGCAAGCCAACGGCACAGGTGCTGACTCACAACTTTGATGTTTATTTAACTCAACATATACCTTTTTTATGAGGCATATTGTATTTTTAAGTAAAGCAGTCTTTATATCCGGCACACGCAGTGTCATTATCGCAAAGTGAATCCATTTTTCTACAGAAAACGTTGAAATGATTAGGCCCTATTTTGCGCACGAAAGGTCGACGACAGGACAGTACGAGCTTTCTTTCGAGAACTTTTCATGCTGGTCACAGTTCTGTTGATTTCAATAAACTTCACACTCGCAGGCGCTCGTCGTTTTGCCTTGCTTCCGTCGTTCGGCTATTTTTGCGCCGTTATTAAGATGAACATGGTCCTATCAGACTGTGGCTCCTTCACGTCAAACGCGCTAACTTACTCTTATCTTGTTCCCACCTAATGAAAATAGTATTATTAAGCGTCCCTGTGCTCTTCTATCTATCTATCTATCTATCTATCTATCTATCTATCTATCTATCTATCTATCTATCTATCTATCTATCTATCTATCTATCTATCTATCTATCTAGCCGCTTGTGTCTTGGTGCTCTCATGGTCGTGGTTGTCTTGTTTACTTGGTTCGCGATAAAATTGTCACGGCCGGGTGCCAATGTATGATGAGCATGAATAATTGATCTCGACAGCGCTGAAATTTCATACTTTTCATAAAATTTGCCGCAGTGCGTAAGATTTTCAGGATTATTATTTTTTGCTTTCAGCAATATTCTGGTGCTGCTTTATTAGTGGTTCCATCCCGAAAACTTAATATGAGCTATGCCACAGTTTGGCTCTTTTATTTACGTACCGCACGTACTCACATTGCACAATGAATATGGCTTGAACATGTGTGATATAAGGAGGGAAATTTAGTGCCCGTATTTCAAAGTCTTAGAAAAAGAAAGCATGGCGGAGAGAGTGGAGATTTACCTTATAGTCATTTGTTTAGCAGGGATGTTCAGCCATTACAGTCCTCCATACTGAAAGAAACAGGCGTGCAAAACACGGACACAAGGGGAGAGAAGTGGACAACACGTGTGGTCCACTACTCACCCTCACATCCGTGTTTTGCACGCCTGTTCTTTTCACTATAGAGCTTTACCAACTTTCTCAGCTTCCTGTCGTTTTGAAACTTCTCCACTTAAGTATTCTCAAGAGCTTCTTCAGGAGGAAGCGGATGGTTAAGAGCGGGATTGGAGAGGAAATAAATGAAACTGACGTTGTACAACGCGCTCGTCCTGGCATCACGCAGGACGTAGGGGTGATCGGGGGAGAGTGCGATGGAAAAATGCAGTCGTGACCAGATCCACGCTCACGCCTGCAGCAATCGGCAGCGTCTACGCGCAGTCTAAAACATGGCCAATGCTGTTTGTATTCTGTGTAAGTGCTTGAAGGTCGAATCGAAATAATATGGTACAAAAATATATATCGAATGATTTAAATCGAGATGCGTCTTGCCACGCTTACCAGTTTTCTGAGTTTTAACAGTCGCTCGATCAAACAAGTAATAAGAAAAAGTACCAATTTCGCCAGAGAGGCTGGCCATTCGCACCAATACCCATCCATTGGACAGCTACACGAAAGCGTGTTTCCAGTGGTACCGAAGGTTGTATTGGTACGCTGGAATTAAAGAGCAGCCATGTTGCCACACGGTTCCTAATTAATGAATGGATTCTGTTTGATAACGGCGAGCATTCAACATCACAGCTTGGGTCTTATGGAAAGCGCAGGCGGATCCGACCAGTACGACCTACCTGGACAAATCTCAGATAACCGATATGTTACAACTGAAATGGCGCGACTGTATTTCAAACGATCTCTGAACGAGGAAATTGTTTGTGGAGCCAAGCGACCTAGCCAGCGTGTTAAAACATACCGCACGAGGTGATTGTGCCTGTGTACGGTGTATGCCCTGAATGCGTGCGCCCTTCTCCTTTCCTTTAGAAGCTCATCCGCTCCTCACCCTCCGGCGATCCTGCAAGGCGCCAGCGTGTCTGTTGAACGGAGGACATGCGCTGGCATGCCTATTGTCTGTTTCAGAAGTTTCGTACAGCACTGTGGAAGCTGCAGGCCCCTTCGTCCAATCCTGAGGGTGAACACGCGTTAAACGTGTCCTTCCGCGCCTTGTCATCTGCCAATGGCGGGCGCTGCATTGGCAGTGGCAGCCCTGGAAGGAGGAAGATGAAGTGGGGTGTGCGTGTCCGAACAATGCCATTTCGTCTCGTTTCGAAAGGACTCTGCCCTCGATAGACTCGTAGCCTTAGTTCCGCTGCACGGAACTAGTGAAACAGACTATATATATAGAGAGAGATAGATTCTAGTTGCGGAAGTGAAGGAAATATAGGGTGAAGAGTGCACGGTAACTGTCTCTCAGTGAGGACACCTCAACCACTCAGGGGGTGGGGGAATTAAAGGGACAGAGAGAAGAAAGAAGAGAGGCAGAGCCCATAACCACACCGTGTTCGGCCGCGGAAAAGGGAACACAAAGACAAACACAACAGGCAACACAAACAGCCTGGCGAGCGGGTTTCGACTATTGACCGTGGATACCAACTATTGTCGGCAGAACTTGTTTCGAGGAGTTCCACGAGAGAGTTGTTGAATTGCCGACTTGGAGTCTGAGAGAATGACGGCTTGATTTGTGGGTCCATTCTTCAGTTTGCGGCCCAAAAAGGAATTAGGATAACGTTCCAGTGGATACCTTCGCATGTTGGTATCAACGGCAACGAAAGAGCAGATGCCCTGGCCAACGCAGCGCTTTCAAGACAACCGACGATAAGAGCTCCTATTAATCAGATATCAGCAAAACAATCAATTCATGATTATTTCCGATCTTTGTGGAAGCCACCACACCAGCCTTGTGTGACAAAAGGACTCAGCCGCAGCGAATCAACTCTACTGTACCGAGTCAGAACGGGGTCAGCATGCACTCCCGCATGGTCTTTTAAAGTTAGGGGCGCTGCTTCGCCATTGTGCACGGAGTGCAATGAACTGGGAGACACTGACCACTACATCTGGTCCTGCAAGCGCTTTTGCACCGAGAGAAAAAACTCATGGACAACATGCAAAAAAGAGGGTTTCCACATGGGAGCACTGAACAAATTATATATCCGGAAGGGACACGGTCGGTTCGCAAGAAGGTGTCAGCTCTGCTTGTAGCATTTCTTCAAGAGACAGGATTGAGTGACACGTGGTGACTAATGCGACATGGACAGAGACGCTCGGGCGGAGCAATTGCCGCCAGGTCTGCCAGGCTAACACCGCCTGTAGCCACAACACCACCACCACCACCACTACTATAGACCGTGGGGAACCTTCGGAGTGCTTTAAGAAATGGGTATAAAAGGGGAGAGAGAACGCACCGCCCGGGCAGTTAGCTGTCGTATTCTCTTTAGTGCGCTGCTGTACGCACCTTTGCACCGTTCTTTTGAACGCCTCGCTCACTCGTAGCGATGTATTAAACATTTGCTATTTGTTCTTTACGTCGCCTCGTCTTCCCTGCTGACCTTCTTCGATGGTCAAACTCATTCGAGCTTCATTCAGGTGCTGCTGAAGGTTCGCCACGCCACAATACCCTAACACCGAGCATCCAATGCTTTGATCGTGAGAGGAGCGCTTACAAACTAATTGTTAAGCGATGGTATATTGCACATCGTGCAGCCATAGCCATTACAGGCGCGCACATCCGGCTGGGCAGCACTGCGCGATCCCCTCATATATAGTGTAACACTATGAAACTACAACGTTGCGAATACTTGGGCAATGCTGTTCACTATTTGCGTTTAATTTTACGGCGAAAGTACTTCCCCAACAAACCCTGAGAGAGAAATAATTGTGCATCAGCAGCAAATTAGGACAGTCGCTCAACGCTTCCAGTGCACAAATTTGCTCTCTGTACCCTCAGCATTAACCCCTCTGAGAGGTAAAACAACTTCCTGCTGCCCATTTTCGGCACTCATTTTCTTAAGTGAAACAGCACTATGCGAAGAATAACCTGAAAGTATAAAAAATTGGCAGATCCCCCGTGCAGTGGGAATCAAGGAAATGCGAAGCACACATTAGGAACGTGAACCGAATCAACTCTACTGTACCGAGTCAGAACGGGGTCAGCATGCACTCCCGCATGGTCTTTTAAAGTTAGGGGCGCTGCTTCGCCATTGTGCACGGAGTGGAATGAACTGGGAGACACTGACCACTACATCTGGTCCTAACAAGCGCTTTTGCACCGAGAGAAAAACACTCATGGACAACATGCAAAAAGGAGGGTTTCCACATGGGAGCACTGAACAAATTATATATCCGGAAGGGACACGGTCGGTTCGCAAGAAGGTGTCAGCTCTGCTTGTAGCATTTCTTCAAGAGACAGGATTGAGTGACACGTGGTGACTAATGCGACATGGACAGAGACGCTCGGGCGGAGCAATTGCCGGCCAGGTCTGCCAGGCTAACACCGCCTGTAGCCACAACACCACCACCACCACCACTACTATAGACCGTGGGGAACCTTCGGAGTGCTTTAAGAAATGGGTATAAAAGGGGAGAGAGAACGCACCGCCCGGGCAGTTAGCTGTCGTATTCTCTTTAGTGCGCTGCTGTACGCACCTTTGCACCGTTCTTTTGAACGCCTCGCTCACTCGTAGCGATGTATTAAACATTTGCTATTTGTTCTTTACGTCGCCTCGTCTTCCCTGCTGACCTTCTTCGATGGTCAAACTCATTCGAGCTTCATTCAGGTGCTGCTGAAGGTTCGCCACGCCACAATACCCTAACACCGAGCGTCCAATGATTTGATCTTGTGAGGAGCGCTTACAAACTAATTGTTAAGCGATGGTATATTGCACATCGTGCAGCCATAGCCATTACAGGCGCGCACATCCGGCTGGGCAGCACTGCGCGATCCCCTCATATATAGTGTAACACTATGAAACTATAACGTTGCGAATACTTGGGCAATGCTGCTCACTATTTTCGTTTAATTTTACGGCGAAAGTACTTCCCCAACAAACCCTGAGACAGAAATAATTGTGCATCAGCAGCAAATTAGGACAGTCGCTCAACGCTTCCAGTGCAAAAATTTGCTCTCTGTATCCTCAGCATTAACCCCTCCTGAGAGGTAAAACAACTTCTTGCTGCCCATTTTCGGCACTCATTTTCTTAAGTGAAACAGCACTATGCGAAGAATAACCTGAAAGTATAAAAAATTGGCAGATCCCCCGTGCAGTGGGAATCAAGGAAATGCGAAGCACACATTAGGAACGTAAAATGGATTTGCCTTCTTGTCTCGCTATGCCGAGTTTGGTACATATGAAGTTAACGAAACGGCAGCAAGAGCACCATGACTGTGGCATGTAAACCATGCCGCTCATGCACGCAAGTTATGATTCTAACGTTATGACCTGTCATTTACGTTCGTCATGCAGTCGTGTTCTGCCACAGCAATTTTGGCATACATCCCATTAACGAAACGAGTGGCATGTAGATCATGCCGGTCATGACAAGAATGTCACGATTTTCATGTTATGACCTGTCATATATGATCGTCATGTAGTCATGTCGTGCCAAACCAATTTTCGTATACATCCCATTAATGAAACGGCAGTATAGCGCCAGGACCATGGCATGTAAGTCATTCCGGTCATGACATATAACATGAAAATCATGACATGCATGTCATGATTTTCATGTTATGACCTGTTATTTATGATAGTCATGCAGTCGTGTTGTGCCATGGCAATTTTCGTATATATTCCATTAACGAAACGGTCGCAAGAGCACCAAGACTGTGGCATGCAAACCATGCTGTTCATGACACGCGTGTCATGATTCTAATGGTATCACCTGTCATTTACGTTCGTCATGCTGTCGCGTTGTGCCATAGTAATTTTGGTATACATCCCATTAACGAAACGCGTGGCATGTAAATCATGCCGCCCATGACATGCATGTCAAGCTTTTCATGTTATGACCTGTCATTTGTGTTCGTCATGCTGTCATGTTGTGGCATACCAATTTTCGTATACATCCCATTAAGGAAACGCCCAGGACAGCACCAAGACCGCCGCATGTAAATCATGTCACTCATGACATGCATGTCATGATTTTCGTGTTATGACCTGTCATTTATGATTGCCATGCAGTCATTGTTGTGGCATGCCAATTTCCTTATACGTCCCATAAGCGAAACGCGTGGCATGTAAATCATGTCGCTCATGACATGCATGTCATGATTTTCATGTTATGACCTGCCATTTATGTTCGTCAGGCAGTCATGTTCTGGCATACCAATTTTCGTAAACATCCCATTAGCGAAACGGCCAGGAGAGCACAAAATCGTAGGCGGATAGATAGATAGATAGATAGATAGATAGATAGATAGATAGATAGATAGATAGATACGCTCAAACTCGCCGAAGTTCGCTAAGAAATGCTTCGCATTTAATATACATGTCTTTGCAAGCGCCTTTATTAACACGGGAATCCCTGTACGTAATAGAGTAGAGACCTTGTACTGACGGTTCAACAGTGGCAACATGGCGTTTTCGCAAAACAAAGAACATTGCTTGGGATGTAAGTCTGCTCGGGCGCCGTTCCAAGAGCTCTCATGCAACGAACATCCCCGAAAGCCCATAGCTTCTGTTGTGCAAAGGCCAAGAGAACTGAGTGTTCCCACTATCTCGCTTCAACGTGTCGCGTTCATGTGTCGCACTTAGCCCAGCCGGACCATTGATTGTTTTGTTCACGGTAACGCACGGTAAAGTTTTTGTATAGTTTTATTGTTTCGTTATTTCTTTCCGCTTTTTCCTGTACAGAGCGTCCGAGAATTGCAAATACAAGAGGGGCACCATCAGAAAGCAGGGTGCTTGCCCTCGGGAAGTAATTTATTGCTGGCACCGTGCTTCTGACCAGCGATTCCTTCTTTTTTGTTCCGTTCATAAGAGATGTGGGCGGTTTCCTGCCGGTGGCAGCGGGAAGACAAACTGCGACCGCTTACCGAACCTTTCCGATCGACGATGCCCCACTGTCCCACCGTCCGCCACACCCATGCTCCTCTTATTCCTTAATGCTTGCTCCTGTGTTCTTCGTATTGCTGCTGCAGCTTAACGACAAATCTAGCTTCCCTTTCTTTTTCTTGCGGTTTCGATAAGCTTCGCGGAATTGTTCTAGCGGCTGGTCAGGGAAGGTCCTTGCGAGATTTTACTTTCTTGTTAACTTTGTCAGTGGGTACGTACTTCTATCTTCTCATATTATGAAGGCACGTTGGCCGTTTCTTTTTGTTTTCTTGTTCTTCACGCTGTGATGCAAGCCCGGAAGAAGGGAAGTTGAAAACTTGACGCAGCGGAAGCCCTGCCGGACTTCCTGCAGTCCCGTCCTTTTGTGTTTCTCGTTTGCATTGCAAAACGAGGACGCCCATTCCCCTACTATATAAGGCCCGGAATATATAAAAAACCTTGTGCTTGTCTGGAATCAGACATGATAATAAGAAATAGGACACCTCTGAAAAAAAAAGGAAAGCTTCAATTGCGTGAGCTGATTCAGTAAAAAAAGAGAGAGAGAGAGACAGAGAGAAACAAGACGCTATTTTTCGTAAATTTAACAGTTTTCCACGGACGTAACTGAATGTCAAGCATGTAAATGTGTGGGGTTTAGGTGTGCGCATTCGTCCTCAGGATTATCGCGTACTGAACAACTTCTACATCAACGCCAGTATTCTAAAATTTAACTATGATCTCCCTATGTTATTGTTCGCGTATTATAGGGAATTAGATTGCCCAATTTCTAAGGAAATTTAATAGATAACCGCAAGGAAGAAAGGCTGCCGGCAATATGAATATCTACAACCTCCAGTCGATGCCCATATTTAACAAGTATTTTCCAATATTTTTCTTTCGAAATCTAAACTAAAACAAGTCCTTTAGATTGGATTCCGAGTCCGAGCGAGATTGTCCGCTTGACAATGTCGCCCTAACTTTGGAGCATGCCCCTGATCCCTCGCCTAGATTCGAATACTTTGACTATTTATTGTATTTTGTATGTCCTGCTTAGCGCAGTGTTGAGCAGTCGGTGCAGTCTCTTAAGCGACCCATGTCGCTGACGTCTACGGCAATATCTTAGTGACAGAAAAATCAAGGTCCGCTCTTCGTCCCCGACCATATCTGTACACAGCCTTATGTTTGCCATAATGGCTCGGACAAAGAGAAAATTGTAGGATTCCTTGCTTCATTTATTGTGCACATATTCATTTCTTTCTGTTACTAAACCCTTACAGGAATACCTGAAGTTTAACTTTCTGTTTCGGGCACAAAAACAAGCGAAAACGCTGACGTTAATTAGGGCTTTCGATATTTTACAAAAACGAACAGCATCACAGAATGTTTTCTAAATTACTTGTCATCATCATCACCATTATCATCAGCCCATCTCATGTCCACTGCAGGACGAAGGCCCCTGCAATGTTCTCCATCCTTTCCTGTCCTGTGCGAGCTGATTCCATTTGATGCCTGCCAATTTCTTAGTTTCGTCACTCCATCTTACTCTCTGTCGTCCACGGCTACGCTTACCCTCTCTTGGTATCCATTCCGTCGTTCTAACTGTCCATCGGTTGTCTAGCATTCTCATCCCGTGACCTGCCCATGTCCATTGTTTCTTATTTACTTCGACTATTATGTCGGCTAGCCCTGTCTGTTCCCTAACGCACTCGGCACTCTTCCTATCTCTTTACTTAAATACAAAGTACGTCGCACGCCCGTTGCCCACATCGGTTAATATTCCACGCGTAGAAACTCTAGAGCTACACCCCACGGCAAGAGAACCAGCACAGCATCCGTACAGTGTCTGTACAGCGTCTCTCTAGGTTACAGAATGCTTCCCCAACCTAGACATTCAGCAAGGTTTACATTCCTTTTCTTCTCGTCCCTACCCCACTCTATGGTTCCTTATTGAAAATGGCACACTGTCCCTCCCTGCTATGCGCAACGAAACAGATGACCTCAAAGAAGACGTTTTCATGGTGGCCAAGTACCACGGGGCCAGTTATTTTTGCTTCTGCGTGCCGAGGAACAGTGCTCCTTTTTCAGCAATGTGGTGCGAACGTCGGTTCCTTTGTTGCCCAGCCGAACAACAGTCTCTTGACCATGCAGAAACGCTCCGTATTTCGCAAGGCTATAAATTATTCAAGCCAATGCGCGTCCCGCGACGCTTCCCGCCAACTTTCCCAAGAAGAACTGCAGCCCCAAAGCTTTTCCCGGGCTCCTGTGAGTAAGGCTTCGAGAAAACCTGGTTGAATTTGCACGTGAAGAGGCAAAGAAGCTCACGTTCAACGGAAACACGACCCGACGGCTTAATAAAGGCGAAATGCAGGTGACAGTCGAGTAGGGGAAGAGGAAAAATAAAGAAAGGACGAATGAAATGAAGAGAGGAAGGTGCTCCCGAAGCAGTTGATTTAAATTCTCCAGCGCTGGCATCTTCTTCCCAAAACTGCGCGACATGTCGCACCCGTGGAAATGGAAGGAACAAATGTACATATGAAAATTTCCTTTGCGTAGCGAGGAGAGGTGAAAATGAACTAGAAGGCTCGCGGTAACCCTCTTCGAATTGGAGGCTTTTCTTGACATGAAGAAAATTTTCCTATCACGTTCTATTTCCCCTTTCCTGTTTCGCAATTTAGCTTACCAGACACTTCCTATAAGTCATATTTGCATGAAAGTAGATGAGTACGAAGAAGGAAACTTTCAGCTGAATCTCCTTGTGGTGAGTCTACGCAGTAAACATAGAAGAAGCTATGTCATTCTGTTTGCCCGTAGTCGTGAGGTAACACGGCATGCGTTTGCCCGCTGCTTCTGCAATTTACTTGTGCAGTGACGTGTGGCCCTTCGGTGGGTTCGACGAAAAGTGGCGGCTGACGACGATTCGCCCTCAGCCACCACCTCGACTCAAGAGCCTTAACACAAACGCCTGTGTTAGGGCTTTTCCATTTTTCTCTTCATTTGTTAATTACAATGCCGGGTATGTTCAAGTGTGGTGCGCAAGGTGTGCTACGCTTGCTCTCGCGCAAGCTTACTGTGTTTATTCGTCTGTTCCTTTGTTGCTCAAACCCTCAATAAGTTTTCTGTGTATTTAACGATTCTAGAGATACCTAATGCTTTCCCTATATCCCAAATTTAAACGACGTCTCAGACTCCACTCTGTTATACTTTTTAATTTGTGTTTTTTCTCTCATTGTGTATTACTGTGCACGCATGTGACTCAGCGCAGTTTTTCTTTCTTTTTTCTTGCTAACTGCGATACGATGATACATTAAACCATGCCGAGAAATATTCTTATTGTGTATTCTCCCGAAGCTCCTTGTGCCTGTCATTTTGTGATTTTTACTGTTCTTCATGCTCATCTCTATCTTATCTATTATTGCTCCTTTTATCTTTCCCAAGCATAGAGTAGCCAACCGAGATCGTGTTTGACCAATCTGTTCTTACCATCCATTTTTTCTCTCTTCCTTGTTCAGCTTGATGTTGTACTTTAGTTTGAAAGCAAGGTGAGTCATTTAGGTTTCCTATGCAAGCGAATAATAACCTTTTCGAAAGGGAACAAAATAAATATGTCTAGCTTGTCTGTGTATTCGGAACTTATAAAAATAGGGAGTCAATATGGCACCAGGTTGGTGACCAACTGTTGGCTTGCGCATTATTCCACTTGTTTTATATTCAAATTTCATATAGGTGTTTAAAAAAATATAGAATTAGTGACGCACGGGGAGAGAACTGCATATCCTAAATTACTATATGCAAGAAACACGCTAGAACACCAGTATATTCTTTCGTATTTGTTCTCGATGACATATTTCCGGCATCGCATTTCATGTCGGTTTTTCGCTCGCTTAAGCGGCTCATTACGACGCAATGCAGTGTTGACAAATCATTAGTATTTCCATTTTACAAAACATCACTCAAGGGTTGACATAGCAACAACTTGTCTGCAACTATTGACCCCGTGGCACAAGGCTCAGAGCATGCGCTTTTTTGAAATTAGCTAAATATGCAACAGTAGTCCCACATGAACCTTCGATGTATACGCGTATCTTTCAGAAAAAAAAATTGGCAGATCCCACGTGCAGTGGGAATCAAGGAAATGCGAAGCACGCATAAGGAACGTAAAATGGATTTGTATTGTTGACTCGCTATACCGAGTTTGGTACATATGAAGTTAACGAAACGGCCGCAAGATCACCATGACTGTGGCATGTAAACCATGCCGCTCATACACGCATGTCATGATTCTAACGTTATGACCTGTCATTTACGTTCGTCATGCAGTCGTGTTATTCCATAGCAATTTTGGTATACATTCCATTAAGGAAACGAGTGGCATGTAGATCATGCCGCTCATTACATGCATGTCACGATTTTCATGTTATGACCTGTCATTTATGATCGTCATGCAGTCATGTTGTGCCAAACCAATTTTCGTATACATCGCATTAACTAAACGGCAGAATAGCGCCAGGACCATGGCATGTAAATCATGCCGGTCATGACACGTGTGTTCTGATTCTAATGTTATGACCTATCATTTACGTTCGTTATGCTGTCGTGTTGTGCCATAGCAATCTCGGTATACATCCCATTAACGAAAGGCCTGGCTTGTAAATCATGCCTCCCATGGCATGCATGTTATGCTTTTCATGTTATGACCTGTCATTTATGTTCGTCATGCAGTCATATTGTTGACTGCATGATTGACATGCATATTGTTGACTGACACCCCTATATGCTTTTCTTGGGCTGTTGGTGTTGGTTCCTTCCTTTGCTTAATACCCGTATGCATTGTTAGTTTAGTTCCGATTGCCTTCGAATACCGTCCGAAAGAAACTGTTTGTTTTGGGGAACTAAATATGGCTGACCAGCAATGGGAAAATTTATGTGTTGTGAACGATCGGCCATATTCAATGAGAAACCTTCTGAAGCACTTCACATCAGTAATTTACTGCTTTGTAAAGTAAGTCCCAGAGAATTTAGTGGAACCAAAGTGGATTTCGGGGGATTATTTTTATGCGCTGAAACAAGCCATGCTTCTGGTGTAGGTATAATTGAGCTCTTTACCCTAGCAAATGCAGAGCTTCCTATGTGTACTTAGTGTTTACTCAGTCATCATGGTGATGACAGCCGCAAGAGTTTGCTTTTTTAAATGCGAAGCATTTCTTAGCGAACTTCAGCGAGTTTGAGCGTATCTATCTATCTAGCCGCCTACGATTTTGTGCTCTTCTGGCCGTTTCGCTAATGGGATGTTTACGAAAATTAGTATGCCACAACATGACCACATGATGAACATAAATGGCAGGTCATAACATGAAAATCATGATATGCATGTCATGAGTGGCATGATTTACATGCCACGGTCTTTGTGCTCTCCTGGCCGTTTCGCTAATGGGATGTATGCGAAAATTGGTATGGTACAACATGACTGCCTGACAAACATAAATGGCAGGTCATAACACGAAAATCATGATATGCATGTCATGAGTGGCATGATTTATATCCCACGTTCTTAGTTCTCTCCTGGTCGTTTCGTTAATGGGATGTATACAAAAATTGGTATGCCACAATATGACTGCATGGCGTACAGGTCATAACATGAAAATTGTGACATGCATGTCATGAGCGATATGATTTACATGCCACGCATTTCTTTAATGGGACGTATACGGAAATTGGCATGCCATAACATGACTGCATGACAATCATAAATTACAGGTTATAACATGAAAATCATGACATGCATGTCATGAACGACATGACATACATGCCACGGTCTTGGTGCTCTCTTGGCCGTTTCGTAAGTGGGATGTATAGGAAAATTTGTATGCAACAACATTACAGCATGGCGGACATAAATGGCAGGTCATAACGTGAAAAGCATGACACGTATGTCATGGGCGGCATGATTTACATGCCAAGCGTTTCGTTAATGGGATGTATACCAAAATTGCTATGACACAACACGACAGCATGATGAACGTAAATGAGAGGTCATAACATCAGAATCATGACACGCGTGTTATGAGCAGCATGGTTTCCATGCCACAGTCTTGGTGCTCTTGCGGCCGTTTCGTCAATGGAATATATACGAAAATTACTATGGCACAACACGACTGCATGAGTATCATAAATGACATGAAAGTCATGAAAGTCATGATTGTAATGAAAGTCATACAACATGAAAGTCACGAATTTCATGTTATATATCATGACTGGCATGATTTACATGCCATGGCCCCGGCGCCATAGTGCCGTTTCGCTAATGGGATGTATGCGAAAACTGGTTTGGCACAACATGACTGCATGACGATCATATATGACAGGTCATAACATGAAAATCGTGACATGCATGTCATGAGCGGCATGATCTACGTGCCACTCGTTTCGTTAATGGGATGTATACCAAAATTGCTGTGGCTCAACACGACTGCATGATGAACGTAAGACAGGTCATAACGTTAGAATCATGACATGCGTGTATAAGCGGCATGGTTTACATGCCACAGTCATGGTGATCTTGCGGCCGTTTCGTTAACTTCATATGTACCAAACTCGGTATAGCGAGACAACAATGCAAATCCATTTTACGTTCTTGATGCGTGCTTCGCATTTCCTTGATTCCCACTGCACGGGGAATCTGCCAGTTTTTTTTTTTTATCGAATTGTGGTGTCCACCTCACTAACTGGCCGACAGAGTTGCTCGGCCTTCGCTTTCTCTTATTCCACCTTCGTTCCCTTATGTCATCGCTCTCCCAAACCAGTCGACGGTAGACATTCTCCAATTCAAGATTGCGTGTGAGTCAGCTAGGTTTTTCCTAAGCACGGAGCCGTAATATTGTCCTGAAAGTTAACAGTCCACAATTTCCTATTGAAGTGAAACTGACTATGTGGCTCACTGCCGAAGTTGGCGAGAAATGTTGCAAAAGCTTATAGTAGACTCGAAAAAAAAAGCAATAGGTAATATCACTCATAACACTTTAGGAACCTTGCACGTGAAGTTCTTTCAAGCGGTGGCAATTCTCCATCCATATTTAATTCCCTGAGGACAAGTCGCAATCCCTCTCTTGAGTTTTTGTAGAACGCAGTTAGCGAAATACAATTTATCCGCCTTAATTGAGAATCCTTATTTTACAGGTTCTCTCGCCGCTTACCAAGGACTATGATACGTGCATCTCCGGCGCTGCGGAAAGCAAACGTGAGTGCAACTCAGTCGGGAGCTATTCCCGCAATGGAACTTTTCGCCTGATTGCCAGATCGGAAATTCATACAAACTTGAAGCAGTCTCACCACGGCAGAAGTCAAGCGTGTATTTGCGCATGTTTTTAGTTGGTTGGAGGAACTGCAATTTTGATTCTTCGTGTAAAGTTAGTTATTTTTACTTTTCATTCTCGTATGCAGTAATGCAGAGAATATTGTACTTTACGACGGCGACAATTACATGCCTAAAGGTTAAGTCATTAGGTGAAGTACAAATATTTCAAAATACGTCTCTTGTCAAGTGACTAAAGGCAAGCCTTGCGCTTGAAAACTGCTGCCGATCATTGAAAACTGAGCCGAAACATTTTCAAACATGAACTTTAAAGCAAGGAATTAAGTTCAGTATGAATTATAGTGCAGACACCAGAAGAGTGCCGATGCGCTTTTTGTTGATTCCACGTTACTTTAACGGCGATTTCATTGGGGCGTGCCCATTTGCAACGAATTTCACTTTGTTATTCCAAGCTTTAAATTCCTTGAGCGTTCGCCAAATTTAGTGGTCTATTGAGTCTCGACTTGTTGAATAAACAAACAAGTCGGAATGGTTCGTGCCGAATAAAGCGTGGGGAACTTAGGCAGCGTACCGTTACAAGAGAGCTGTAGGTAGGAGCTTGCTATTTCGTGGCTTCGAATATTTGCAGCAGACATGTCCATTCTACTTTGCATAATGATATTCCGACTAACTGCGAGCGTTCGGACTGCGTAACATGCGGTCCAGTGGTAGACGGCTAACCACCGGAAAACCGTACACACTCCCCACTCAAACGGCCTGAGGCCAACTCGCAGCTTGAAAGAACATACAAAGCTCAAAAGCGGGCGCCATGCTAAACATATACGAAAGGTACCCGGGACATGCTCTAGTTTTCGGTCAGTGCCACGGTAATGTTGGCTTTCTTCGTTTTTTTTTTCCTTTCCTACCTTGGTTCTAACTTTAGAGCTTTCTGGTCGTCTGGGGTCCACCCACTCCGAAGAAAGATTGGACAGACACAGCACACTGTTTTCCAAAAGTGAGAGTTGTAATTTATTTTGAATATTCTTGCTCTTTTCGCAGGCAGCGACCAAAGTACGGAGCCAGATCACCCCGGAGTATCGCGTGTTTCTTACTCGTTTTCGAACCAGATCCTATCTTTTTTTTCTCTGTCTTTGAATCGTGAGACCGAGCCTTGAGGAGGCGTTCTTAATGGTCTCTGGTTCGTCGGTGCCTCGTCCGTGTTTTGCGCAGAATTTCTTTTACAGGCAAAAAATAATAATAAAGAATAAACGCGACAAGTAGAATAGGTAGAACATTCCAAAGACGCAGTGTAAAGGTTGTTCGCCCGCGGCTACTTTTTTGTCGTTGGCTCCCGGGCGGGCAACTGATTGCTTAATCTTACGGGCGGCTTTGAGATATGTGCCGTCTTCTCTTGTTTTTGTGTGTGTGAGAGTGTGCTTTTAATTAATTTGCAGAGAGGATTTGCCTTGCTCTGTGTGACAACTTAAACCTGTCCTACTGTTGCTTTGTTTTGCTTCTTGACTTCCTGTAGAGGGGATAGGCGCTAGCTTGTCCTATTTTTTCGGCTTTCCTTGCGATAATTCCTTTTTTTTTCTCGTTTTAGTTTTTCCTTTCGTGTGCATGCTCCTGGCGGTTCTGTGTCGCGCACTGCAATTTTTATTGCGTTTTTCTTAAATTGTATTAAAGGCATTGCCTGTTAGGCGTGGGCTTTCATGATTTCTTTTGTTCTTACCCTGCTAGTCTGACTTCACGTTTTAATGTGCAATCATTCGAGGAACTAAATACGTATCTATAAGGAAAATTGTTGCTTCTTATATACCGTTTGTTTCTGTCAAGGGACGCGATGTAGAATGAGGCTAGTTGACAGTTTTTTTTTTCTACTTTGTCGCGTCGTAACGATTTAATGTGCATTTTTGGACGCTCCTAGATGGCACCATTGCATGCAGACTTTCCAGGTTGTGGCCACACTCAATTTCTGTATGGACATCCCTTAAATCAACGTGAAAATTTTCTCTGCAGCTAACCTCAATAATAGCTTCAATTTTAGGGCAAAATCAGGACACGATCATCAGGCACGTTGTAAAGGAGGGCAGCAGAAAATTGGACCGCGCTGGGTTCTTGAAGAAGCTTACAAATCTAAGTACATAGGTCTCTATCATTACATTTCTATCGAAATGCGACCATGGCGACCCGGATTGAACCCGAGGCTCTCAGATCATCGGCCAAGCCCCGTAACCACTAGTCAACCGCTACTATTTCTATGGCTGCCTTTTTTACGTTGTGTGAAGTGCTGTGCCTGCAAAGAAAGAGTAGGGGGACGCCGATGTAACTAGCTTTTAAAAGGACCGCTTTCGAACAGGTGTTTGTTTTGACATTTAAAACACAGTACATGCAGGATATCAGAAATTATCAATCAGATAAATTTTCTTGAGCACTCGCCAGTAAGAATGCCTAAAACATCGAACCAAGACCTCAGGCTATCCCTCATGCATGTTAAATTTACTTAAAATCTGAATTTGTGAGGAACATAGAGGTTTAAGCGAGTATCGTTGTTCAAATGTGGTAAAGCTAACATCAAAAAAGAACTGACTCAAGGTTCTCGCAACGGTATTTGCCAATGCACCATGGAACACCTTGCTTTGTGCAAATCAATATTTGAGGTGATCTTTACCTAGACCGAATAATCCCAAGGAGACCAGCGCTAAGCCCAGAAGTCATGATAGCGATATTGTTTCCGAAAAACACCGTGGGCAACTATTCCTTTACAGGGGGTCCACTTCAAATAACACAGTAAATTTCTTCCATACCATACCTTACTTCAAAGTACACTTTGTATAATGACACATTCCCCACTTCTGACGTAGGTTGTATGTCATGCAGTAAATTTGAACGCCTCTAACGTGACCAAGCGTAGGAGCTTTACAAGAAAAAGAATAGTTCTGTCACCACCAAACCCCACATTAAGCGATACAAAGGTGAATGTGAGAACAAACACTTTCTGTGGAAGTAACTATCTATTCAAAAGCTGATTGTGCACCCACCACTATTCTTGCTTTGCTAACATTTAAGCGTTCCTTACCCTGAGTAAGATATGTCTAAGCCTATCGCTTTAACCTTAGCACACTTACAATGACGCTGTTCCCACAATTATAGCAGCTCATGTAGCTGAGCTTGAGGTCGCAGAAGACCGTATACCGGAACAGACAGTGTGCTAGTTGGCTTTCCTTTTCCTTATTCGCAAAAATTGCCCAACTCCTTCATGTGCCATCCTCCGGACGCTCAGGCATTCTTGTATGAAAATAGAGTTAAGACTCTACCAAACGATAGCTGATTTTTGCAAATTACCCAAACTAACGAATAAATTTCTATTTCAGGACAAACACTCGTAGCGTTGAATGTTACGATTACCCTGAATTTCCAAAACTAACTCAGCCTCTTAATCACATTTTACGAAGTTCTTCTTCCAAAATTAAATTAGCGAAAAGGCGCCGATTACCATCTAATTTTGACACAGATGGGTTTTTCCTTGAAGCGATTTGCGCTAACTATATAATTTCGGAGAAAATTGCATTTCTTTTGCAGGATATGCACAAAGGTATGTTTTGTTTTGTTTCTCTGTCGGTTTTACGAACAAGAAAATTTGGCGTCGCGGATTTCTCACACTTGTTGGCATGCTTTAGCTGTATAAATACAAAGCCGCGGTAGCGTTTCCGTGTAATGGTTTCACTGGATTACAATTCGAGACTTCGAAAGAGCGAGCAATCCATTTCTTGGTTCTAGGAGCTTCGGAACTTAACGCAATAGTACGGGTGATACTGAATTTATTTATTCGTGTTTTTAGTGTACTGTGTAATTTTTATTTGCGACCTATTTGCGCGCCAAAACCACAACATGACTAAAAAACAAGCAGTAGGAGCTGCGCATTCATTTCGTTCTCACGGTGTATACTTTAACGCAGTAAAACATATTGAGTTGCAATAACTTGAATTTATGGACATAATAAAATTTCCGATTCTGATTCTGATTCGAGGGCTAGATGATTCGAATAGAATCGCACTCCGTAAGCATAAAAGATAAAAAGAATTACGGACAGACAGGACAGAGCACCGGAAGGAGCGCACGACAGTTGTATTCCTTAACGCTCACCTTAATCTAAGCACACGAGTGTCCTTGCGTTTCGATCCCCCTCAAAATAATTCGGCCGCCGTGGCGGTAATCGAACCCGCATCCACGGAGCAAGAGTACTTCTTACTCCGTGCCCGCATCATCAAGCTCAGCACGAAACTGTACCTGTCAATATCTCATGGCGTATATTGTAGATTTAACGAATGATCTTGGTCCATACACACTGGGGCTAAACTGACACCAGCTAAACCTCATGACACGCTCGCATAATGAAATTCTCGGCACATACGTATTCCTGCTCTGGTGCAACGTTTTCTGTGTAGTGTACTCTCATAACGTTCACTGCGGTGATAGGCATTGCAAGCCACAAGTAACTTAATTTCAGCAGCACGCGAGCAAAATATTTAGGTCTTGGTGTTTGCGACGTACGAGGAATAGCGCATTTAAAACTTCACGACGGCTTTCACGTGGTTGACAGTTCGGCAGCGGCTGTTCAGAAGTGTCCGGAAAAGAGAGACAAAAAAGCGTAAATCAGGAGCGAAAATATGCATCTACGCTTATAATATTCAAAGCGAAATTATAAACCTAAATTTTTGTTGACAAGCTCTGATGTGACTCGGCAGTCGACTGTCAGGTTGCCGACATCCATCGTTTTTCTTGATTCTTGAACTTTCACGAAGGTTATAAGCCTGCATGAAGAGTTTCACTTGCAGAGTTTCATTCTCTTCCTTTTTCTTTTCTTTTTTTTTTTGTGGTGGAAAGGGGAGGGGGGGCGTATATGCTTTGGCTTTTTGGCGTTGCTAGGGCTCGAGCGAAATCATCTTGACGTGTGAAATGTGAAATTCAGCGAGTGGTTCGTGCATCATAACTGCCAAGATGCTGCGCTGCGCGATTCCCCTCGAATATGCGAGGCAAGAAATATTTTGGAAAACTTTGGTTCAAATTGGCTGTTTGTGCGCCGTCAGCTGCATTTATTATGTGACTTGTGTTATAGTAAAACATTTCTTTTTGCATCTCAGCAACCTATATCTTGGAACGTTAGCGCGCACTGAACGAATATGCAGCGGAATAGAGAAATCTGCTGTTCCTTTGGTCGGCGCAGACTTTCTGCGTGTCAACAATATTATGTGTGGTTTGTTTATATGCCATAAGTTAAATCTTTCCTCGTGTTAATTTTTGTTTATAGTTGCTATCTTTGCTGTCCTACTTGAAGCATAGCTGTGCATGCTGACCCAAACAACTAATAAGCATTTTAAGAATGGTTTTCAAAAAGTGTTACCGAGATTCATACTAAAAAAATGAAAAAGAAAAGAACTCTAATATCCCGTACAAGTTACAGCGCAACGACATCGCAGGAATCTTTTACATTTTCCCACTCAGGTATATTTTCCCGCTTTTTCTTTATGCAAATGCACTGGTAAGGCAAGTTTGGTGTAAGCATGGTATACCTGCTGACGTCACACTGTGCAGTCTTAGCCCTACGAGGTGCTCTGCATATAAATTGCAACTTACTCTGCGTGCTCGATGCGTTTTTCGCGTTGGCAAGCGCATTCTGGGCTACATTAGCAAAAAAAAACAAAAAAAAAACGCTGCCCTCAGGCCAGGAAAGCTGAGTCACACGTATCTCCCACCAGAAATTTGCGCTACGTGTTCGGCACAACATGCTTACATTCATCAGCATAGACATGTTCGATTCTGCTTCCCAGGCGTATTTATTAGAAGAAAACTCACGGAAGTGAGAAATTGAGGCGAAAAGTCGCATCATAGGCAAGTTTATGACTGCTAGTAAACGTCTTCCAAAAAAGCAAGATCGCATAAGCTCAGATGCAGCTGTCGCCAGTGGCTGCATGTAATAGTAAACCATGCCTTTGAATTATGTATTTGAATAAGAATGTGCAGAATAAAATACAAGTGGCCGCATATCTGCTTTCTTCACTGCAAATTACGTTGAAAGATGATAGTCTTCTGCAGCCCTAATAGGTAAAACCCTCTCTTCTCCCCCTCTCACTCCTCCCATGATTAAGTCAATCACGATTTTGCTAAATTTAAGTTTCCCGCGTTCGCCCCGCTCTGATGCGATGTGTTGGGACATTTTATTACGTTGGAGTACCTTCTATAACATTTCTAACGCGTTGATTTTTCATTTTCTAATGTAAAAAAATTGGCCGCGTATCTCCGTGCTTCGCTGCAAATGTCGTCGAAAGACGGTAGTCTTCTACCGGCCGTACTACATGAGTCCCGGTTCATCTGCGGTTCGGCACGAGCTTCGGGCGTCTGTTCAGCCGCCGGGTACGCTCGCTTAGCCTCTCGGTCAGTGACAATTCGCGCATCGCGCACCTCGTCTGTTTCCTGTTGCCTCCGGGCGCGCCTCGATTCACGATCTTTCGCTAGCCGCTGGGCTCGTTGCTCTGACGTTTCCTGGGCACGCTTGAGACGACGGGCATCGGCACGCCGGCGCTTCTCCGCTGCAATCTGCTCGTCGGTCTTTTCCCTGCGTTGTCTGGGCATGTCTTGTAGAGTGTGTTCTATATCATCAAACGGCCATTTATGTTTTGCCTTGCCTCAGACAGCGCCCGTCTGTATTGAATCGGCCGCATGTGGCTGGCATTGATGAAATGGAGCCAGCGCTGCGTGAGATATGGACGCCATGTGGCCATGATATCGGGAAACGCAAGAAGCTTGCGTAGTACGCAGAGCTACTGGTAGGTGGCAGCACCGTGTCGTTTTACTGAAGCGTAGGAAACGTCCGCTTTTTCGTTCATTGCGTCGCATTGTCAACGCAGCGTAAAAACACTGCGGTCTTTAGAATTACATATCTATGCATTTTTTCAAATAAAGGAATACACTGCCCAATACCCACGTATTGATGTTGCGCCTCAGGTATGCGTAATATTTGCTTTTTGGTGGATTTTGTTCACAAGTATGAACGCAGCTACCAGTTCAAGACGGGTGGTCGTTGAGGAAGAGGTTAAACTTTCGCCATTCTACTGAATTGAAAAGCAGGACAGACACACACACAGACAGACAGACAGACCGAAATTTCTGCGTTGAAGTATCCCAAGAAAGACTATCGTCTTTAAAACAAGCCCAATGTGTATTCTTAATTAAGTGAGCGCTGCGGGTCACGGTTATGTAAACACATATATCTTGCCTCAAATAGGACTGAGGTTTCTTTGCGCTGTATAAAGGTGACGTGCATGGCGCTGTGCCACCAGTGGGTGTAGCTCTGTTGGTTTTGACCGTCCATTTGAATCGGTTTTTGGCCGGGCAGTTCAATCGAGTTACAGACAGAGAGACAGAAGGGCAGACAGACAGAAGTTTTTCGCGTTTAGGTGGACCAAGAAAGACTATCGTCTTTAGAAATGTGGGCAGCTTACACTGGTGGTGCAAGGCTGGTCTAAGAGCGGAGCTTGTGGCCGAGCTGGCTCCTTCCGGCTTCTACAAGCTCAATTAAGTCACGCCATTTGTGCCGTGTCTAGCTGATACGTGGTTTTCTCTGGAACATGCCACGCGGCTACCTATTACATCGTATTACGTGATCTGGGTTACTGTCTACACGTCCAAATTGGCTTGGCAGGGAATGTCGGGTTGTGACGTCCTCTTCCTCAGTAACCCTCACGTCATTCCTCCTCACTCTCACTTTCTCTTCCCACTTCCTTGTTGTACTACACTATACAGGGCTATGCTATGCTTCAATCTTGCCACTCCTACTACTCACCTCTACTGCCCTTTCCCCCGCCCTTGCTCTACTAATACCAACCTAAGCTATGCTATCAAACGCATCTGCTTATGCAGCATAGTGGGGTGAGGCCACGAGCTCAAGAGAAGACATTTCTTCGTGATATTTTATGATGATGATTTTTTTCCAGACCGGTCCGATTACGGCCGGCATTAAGAGCTCCGCTCTTAAAAATCAAAACGAACTTAACTACTCAGCGTGCCATGAGGGGTAAACGACAGGCACAATATTAAGTGTCCGGACATCAGCGCACTGAGTCAAAGTACTAAAAGGTGTAACCGATAGTCAACATTACGTTAAGGAAATGGACCCGAGGAGGCCACGCAGTGCGTAGGACCCCGATGAATGATATTTATTCGGGGCAATCGAACAGATGCCAACGAATGAGAACGAGCGAACGTTCTGCAGTTAGGGTAAGATATGCTGTTGGTGATGAGCAGCTTCATTTCATGCGTCACGGCAGTTTGCCATCCCATTTTATCGTAACGCTGACGGTTATAAATGGTGTAAGCCTAGAACACACACACGAAGGATGTCCGCCACATAGGTAAGAAACGTTGGCAAAACTAGCAAGTTTTAACGTCTTGACTCATTTATTGTGCACGCAATATTAATCTTAATAAAACTTTTGCGAATGAAGTTAGCGAATACACAATACACTTATGTACATGTTTCGTCGGGAATTCTGTAAGTTATATCTCGAGCACCTGCAGTATATCAAAATATGTACTGGTCACGTTTCTGAGACGTTACTTGATGGCTTTATGGAGAGTGTTAACGCACAAGTTCCTGTGACATTTCGGGCTGATTCAAATCTTAAACCCTTATATTTATTCTCGAAGCTGCACAAATGGTTAGTAAAGGTTATGTTATTTGGCAAAATATTTCTAGTTTTATCATACAACGCATGTAAGCACACGCAATAACATGCCAAGCGAAGAGTTGCCATGTTACCTCATACGCGAGTTGCGGTTTCATAGGTCACAGATGTGATGCTTTCATGAGTTTTATCCGTATTTTGAAGATAATACTTCTCGCCTCTCCTGGAAAATTGCCTTTCCACGTGTCTGGAGTTTCTGAAGTTAAGCAACCAACAATTTATATGGAGGCAAAGGCGCTGTCGTAACAGTCGCACCAATGAAATACGTTGTCATCTGAGTGTCGACACCCTTGTAGCGGGCACCTGCGCAAGCGTTGCTTAACAGCAAGAAGAAGGTGTAAACGTGCGCTGCATTCATGCAATGTGTGTTACGTTCAGGTCTATACCTACCTTCGAAAGCAATTTCTGTGGAGAGGCGAAAGAAGGTCCGCGTTTCGAGATTTGGTATGAAATTGGCTTGCTGCCTGAAAACGCAAAGAAAAGCAAATCCTCAGTGCAATTTTTCTTTAGAAGGAAGCAAACGCACGGTCTTCTTCTATATAACCGTGCGCTGTTCTAATGCCCGGTTTATTTTGAAACCTACATGCAAACGCACACCGTCGCGGTATGTTGAGAGTTCTTTACAAGAGGATTTATGTGCGTTGAAGACGAAGGCTGTCTGCCATATTCTCTTTTTTTAGGATGGCCATGTTCTCTGTGCACGAGAGGTGTTGAGTTTGCTAAAATTACTTGTAAGTCCCTCGACCGAGTTGTTTATTTACTTTTCAATGTAGTTCAAGCTTCTTGATTCTTTTGCAACAGTGGGAGCTCCGAGAGAACAATTTTCTAAACAAGAATTTTAGTTTCCTGCTCGGTTTAAGGCTTCTAATGTCAGGTCCCTCCGTTGTAGCTCAGTGGTTAAATATTTTATTGCTCTGCTCGAGATACGCGATCGAAATCGCGGCCTCAGCGGCCGCATTTCCACTTGGGCGCAAGGCACTTACACTTACGCGCACTTACACTTACGTGCCAGTTAAAGAACTCCAAAGTGTTCAAGATTACTGCGGAGCCTTTCGCTACGGGATGTGCCTAATAATTATATCGTGGTTTTGACACGTAAAGCCCCAGTAGTTATTAACATTGCCTTCTACCGTTCATGCCCTTAACTGAACGATCAAAAAGGAAAATGGACAATAAATCACAGGCCCCATTTCTTTTTTACATAAACTAACGAAATCAAAAGACAAAGCCCAGAAAAGACTAAGAGTCGTTAACTGAGGTTTTTCATTAAATTTCCGTAATTAAGAATAAAAGGAAAAGTAATTCATGTGGGCGAAATAAAAACATTTCTAGAATAAAATTCGCGGGTGCTGCGGACCGCACGAAAATTTCTGGCACTACGGAGAGGAAGCTCGTTCAGTTGAGGTGGCGGTCGCAATTGTTTCGTTCAGTTTTTCGGGCACTGAAGCTTCTTACATTGATAATAAGGTGAGGTCGAGTAATAGTGTTTTATTGTCACTGAAATGATATACAAAAATTTCTGGAAAACATGCGGAGCCGTAGCCGATATGGCTAGCTATAGATTTAACGCTATATTTAACGCGACTGCGTTGGGGAACTCGAGTTGCAGAAAATCTGGTAGCGGCGCAGGCTTCAGCGTTTCCAGCGGAAAAAATGAGCATGAGCTCGCGCTACCGCCGTTTTCCTGAAGCACCGGACCACGCACGCCCTCCACCATGACACACGTATTTTAGCAATAAGTGGTCAATTTCTCGAAGTTCTTCCGGAAAATTGTAAGCGACGAGTTAATGCCTACACACATGACAGCTTGGTCTGTAATTTTTATGTGCTAGAAAACATAATTATGTTACGACGAGGCATTGCGAAAGGTGCCCTATGATGCTATAGCGTTCACTCTTAGGCCCGTATTCATAAACCTATCTTATCCTTGTCGCTTGTTTTTCTTATCGCCCCTGTGACATTAAAACGCGTTAAGGGAACTAGAATGGTAACCAGTGCGAAAGATTATCACAACGCTTGTTTGTGAATACTGGACTAACTTAATGGCAGTGGAGCATACTGGCTCATGGAGCACGATAAGGGCACAGGGAAGACAATGAAAACAAGCGCTAAGGATAAGGTAGCTTTAATGAGTACGGGCCTTAAAGGCGAACCTTCAGCGTTCTCTAACTTTCTCGCTTATGACAAAATGATGTCGTGACGGTGGCAGTCTCGTTCACTCGTTGACATCGCAACTTTGCTCGTCGTTACTATCAATAAACGAGTATAACAACGCAAAAGCTCTACTGACCAGCTTTAAGATGAACTTGAAATGAAATGATCGTCCCAGTCCTTGCTGCCAGAGTTTTGGCTATGGGCCGATCAGACGCCCCTTTGGTAAATTTCGTTCTTGCACAACTGGTTGCACGTCTCAATTTTGCAGGAAGGAGTTCCGTAATAAAAGGCCGCTTGGTGTCAGAATTGCCACCGCATACCTTTTATAGCGTACCGTACCTGGTCTTCACGCGGTCGTTGCTTCCTGCAAAGTAGAAATGGTAAGGACCGTAACAAGAACGTAAGCAGTTTTATGTTAGCTCAAGTTATTTAGTGGGTTCGTAAGAGCATTTATTGAATGTCCTGCTGTCCTGCAAATTGATGTCTAAGGCTCACGTGTCCCACGTCCTGATGAACAGGCCTCCACCTCGCCGGCCTGCTGGACGCCTATGCCCATTTTTATTAGTAGCATTTCAACGTCAGTACGCGGTCACATTGGCAAGAATAACGTAGCTAGTATTTTACGAGATTTTTTATTGTGTCGGCCTCCTGAAGAACGACTTGTCTTCCTTTACTTGCCCATTACCGTGAAGGATGTGATATACTTGTCATCTCGCCAAGTCAGTTCTTCAAATATTATAGGTCACTCGAGAACAAGAGAATGCATAACCGAAAATTTTCTGAACATTCTGTAACAGGTTCGTTTGGCTTGTCGTTGCTTTATATATATATATACGAGATTTTCGCAGCCTTATTTTGTAATATTCCATAGAATTATTGCTGTTTATCTGCAACTAGAGTAAACAACTATTTACCCTGCTCCTAAGTCCCCGTACTCACTAAGGCTTCAGGATGCGGGCTACACGCAGGGTAAGCACTTCATTAGCAAGGTTGTTTACCTTAATGTATAGTTCTCGGCCGACTTCAAGCTATGTGTACAAGAACTTTCTGTAGCAGCCTGGAGCTGCCTAAGAGAACCCCTACTATGGAAATGAAGCCATGAATTCTCGTAGGGCGTACTAGTTATTCCTTAAGCATTCGAGGGCATTTAGGAGCACAACGTTTCTTCCACCGGAAAGCCTTCCTATAAAAACAAAAGGAAGGTATAAGGACAGCCCGTCGAACGGGAATTGCCTAGAACATGCATAATATCTGTTCGCTAGTCCTGTTTCTATTGCTGTTGCGACTATGTTATGCGCGCGCTCTGTGGACGGTGATGCTCGAATATGCGTACAACTTTGAAGAGAGCACGTACATACATACATACATACATACATACATACATACATACATACATACATACATACATACATACACATACATACATACGTACGTACGTACATACATACATACATACATACATACATACATACATACATACATACATACATACATACATACATACATACATACATACATACATTAAAGAAGTACTTACTTCGCTAAGCTTGTTTGTCTCTCTCGCTCTCTCCGGAGCTTCAAGTTTGTTTCGCATTCTCGCCAACAAGTAGGTTAGTGTTTTTTTTATTACGTGAGCTTTCTGCTTCGCACTCATGTTCTTTTTTTTCTCTATTTTCTTGTACATGTTTGGTCCCGATATACCTAGTATTGGTCAAGAAAAGCCTGAGCGCGACACGTAATTATGGGTCGCTATCGTGCCGCACCTGGCCGCTGCGTTCAAGAGAGCACAAAATGGATTTGTCCATGTATTAGGCACTGTATTGCGAAATATTTTCGAACCCGGCAGCGGGTTGGCTCTGTATTGCGCAATGCGAAGCCTGTTTTGCAACCCCTAATGTCGATAGCGTATTGAGCTATCTCCGGGACGGGCCTTATCTTTTTATTGGGCCAAAGAAGCATAGACAGCTTTTCGAACGTATTCGCAAAACAATGCTATTCTTGAAATATGCAGTTAAGAACACCTACACGACAATAAGCAGACCTGCTTTGAGACGGTTGTAGTAGGCCCAGTCGATATCTCTATCAAGAACGTAAGCACGCCAAAAAACAAGCAACAGTGAAAGGTGAAAACAGAGCATGCGCTCCCCTCTTGTCGTATCCTTTCACTTCCGTTCGTCGTTGACAATGCTCATACTCTTCAAGACAACTACCAATGTGCATCTTTTTGGGATGGTTCTTCCATTGGCCCTATATGATTCTACACGACTCGACCTATGAATATCGTGCGAGCAGAGACTCGAGCTGAATGTCGCCCAGCTCCTAATCACTGCAAATATGCTTTATACGTGTCCATTTACGCTGACTCAACGTCGCAGCTAATGCTGATTCCGTGCGAGAAGTGGCTTCGCACATTATACCGCCTTTCCTGGCCTGCGAAGTCCACACCCCAACAGCGGTTTTGTTCCAAAGCGCCGTGGCGTGCACAGGTCACTTAGCGACTAGGGCGTAATTATCGCGCTAATGTCTCCTCGCGCACACGCCTCCGTCTCCTGCCTTGTACCCCGCACCTCACGGCGTTGTCTATATTTTCGGGTCACCTGGAATATTCAGTGGATTATATGCAGCTGGCATGCTGCCTTCACAAACCTGCTACGCTATATTAACTACGCCTTCCTCATATACCCGGTATTTTTTGTGTTATTTTTTTATTTCAGACATCAATTGAAATTTCAATTGAACATACTACATTTCTTGCAGTAATATGGTTTCGTGAGTTTTACGTAGCAGGACCACGATGTCATTATGCAGCACGTCGTGCTGGAAGGCACAGGAAATTTCGTAAACTTGGTGTGGTTTAACGTACAGTCATAACGCGCATTACAGGGGCCTCTAGCATCTTCGAGGCCATCGAAAATGCGACCTCTGCAGGCGGAAAATAAAACCGCGTATTTCTGGTCAGCAGCCAAGCCCCGCAACCACTGCGGCGGACTCTATATTCCATGTAGATCCAGCATTTGAACGGAAATAGGAAGGAAACGCACTTGAAGAAGTAAAGAAATCTGAAGGAATTATCCTTCACCTTTAAGAGTAGAGCACGATAGCGTGATAGGGTTTCCTTTCGCAACGCAACGCTACCGCGTTAAAGCGCATAGAGGGCATCCATTGAAACGAGCGCCTCCTCCCTTATGCGCTATAAATCTGTCCGCGCGGCGCTGGCGTGGAGGTAATGTTAGCGCTTGTAACCTACCTAGGTAAAGGCCTCCTTTGTATAGGCGGCGCTGCTGATATTTTTCCGCCAAGGACATCGGCTCCTACGACGACGCTGGATTTTCATCTACACGGGCTGGCTAATACGCTGGCCTTCCTACTTACCCCGAAAAGTGGAAGTACAGGTGGGATCCATGTTTCAGGTTTGTAGTGCACTGTTCTCTCAATGAAAGGGTACACCGACGCAAGGAAGAGAGTTATTGACAGGTAAGGCCTTCTGGACAGGGCGTCTTTATCACAGTAATTTTGGTTCTTTCCGTCCGCGTACTTCTTCCTCGGCAAAACGCTGCTTTTCATCCTCCATATATCGCATGAACTATCCTGACCATTCACGTCTCTGGTCATTTTCTTCTTGTTCATTTCTGTTCACCCGCTAGAAATGAAGGAGATCTGCTAGCTTTACACTGTTGAGCAGCAAATATATCAGTATATTGTCCAACCAATTGTGATCTTCCAATAAGTGTCTCTTCGAAAAACACCGCTTATGATGATGATGATGATTTGATTGTGGTTCGGTTAGGAAAGGACGCTAATTTCTGCAGCCCATTTAGGGAGCACGGCTAAGCGTCCGTGGGGGTGGGGGAAAGGGAGTGAAAGAGAGAGAGAGAGGAGAGAAAGGCCGTATTGGAGGGCTCCGGAAACTTAGGCCACCTGGGGTTCTTGAACGTGCACTGACAACGCACAGTGCACGGGCTTCTGGCATTTTCGCCTCCATCGGAAATGCGATCGCCGCGGCCGGGACCGAACCCGCATTTTTTAGGTGGCAGCCGAGTACCGTAAGCACTACACCACCGCGGCGGACAATTAAAGAAACAAAAGAAAACACCGCTTATAGGTCCTTGCGCAGCAATGTTCTCCGAAGCCGCCCTCTCTCCACCTCTTCCTTTTCCTAGCAGTTTCGAAGTTTTTTTCCCAACTGAGTAGCATACGCGGTTATCCCAACTTTAAATGATTTTTTAGCAATAGGCGTACAAACGCCGTCCGAATGAAAAGTGCCTTAACCAATCGCTATTCATGGCATGTATGACTAACGGGATCTTGGCGATACCGGTGGGCTGTAATTTCTTTAGTAATAATCTTTTATTTTGTTTGTAATAACCATCTTAGCAGAGCGTAACGGACTTCTAAGGAAACTACAAGCGCACTTGGTTGTTGTTGCTGTTGTTTTGATCTAACTCGTATCAGCCAGCCTTCGAGTTATTTGGGTGCCCCGGATGGGCTCTTAGAAGCATCTTAGTTAGAGGTCATCGGAGCAGCCACGTGTTGAAGGTTGCATGCGACTCCCAACGAGCTTAGCTGCTTCTTTGCGTTATCTCTCATGGCACCAACCATTACACTTCAGGGCCGGCCGATGCGTTTCTAATACAAAATATGCGCGGTTGTTGCCCAGAAGGAAAAACTGCAACCTTTTTTCCGCGTTGCGATAATAGTACCATATCGTATCTTGATGGTGCTCTTTCTTCACGTTCAGTCCATGGTCGTGCGATAAAGCAAGCTAGGAGTGAAAATCGCCTTCTGGAAACGTCATCACACTTTCACAGCTCTTTTGTAATAAACATTGAAAGTGTCAGAAACTGACTACCACCTGGGCGCAATGGCTATTAACATGTTCCTTTACACGTATATGCTGCTAAGACTTGTGGCAATTAGCCTGAAATATTGCTGTTTTCAAAGCATTTATATTCTCGTTGCTTATCATTTCCATTATTTATACGTCGTGCAAGTTCGAAGCATGCAGTTCGGGTAGATTATATGTATTTTTTTTTCGTTATCTAGTTGATGTTACTCTATTCCAGTGTGAGACGTAGCCTAGCATATTTGAATGTCCATCTATCAGGAAAATGCGACATAACTACTCGGGCATTTTATTACGCTCCACGAACGTCCTGATATTGCCTTATTCTCTGCTTCCTCTTACTTGACTGGGTCAGATTGAACCGTATAATATTATTTTCCTTTTTTTTTGCGACGCGCAGTATTAGGCCCCTGAGATTCCGGTATTTCTCATTCCGGACGCGACAGCCTATAGTGATCCGGTGCAGAATTACTTTATTCTGCACAGCGACGGCTGAATCAAGCGAAACAGTGGGACCGAGCGCGAATCTCAGATTCTCGATTTGAATGTGGTCCCAAGCGTGACGATATTCCGATACGCTTTTTTGTTTCTTTTTTGCTACCGCCAGATAACTTTTTCTTTCCCGATGTCCATCTCGACCATCTCGTTTTCCTCCTTTTTTTCATTTATATTGCCTTGGTCCCTTTATTCCCCCAGGGCGTTTCCTGTCCCTCATTGCCTCTTGGCTTTACTGCTATCCTTTTTTTTTACCCCAAAGCCTTGGCAGCAGAATAGTGGCACCTCCCTATATTACTTTTGCAGAGCTTGGTCAGCCGTTTTACGAGTTTTCAGGATGCCCCGCGCCGTCTCGGAGGGACGTAAATCTCGTCGTATCACTGCGTTCTGCCCCCGGCGTAGCAGCGCATTTCCCCTATTTTCTTTAGTTGTTCGTAGTAAATTCCAAGGTGGCAACACTTCTTTCTGTGCACTTAACGTTATTTTCGCGTCCGTCTTCTTCTCGAGTCGGCATTGCGCTTGCGCTTCAGCGCTTTTATCAAATTCTGCTTTTTTTCCCCCTCCTCTTCCACCTTCCCATGAAATCCCAATTCTCGTAGTAACACCATGGTGGCGCATGTTGCGGTTACGAGCAATATGAAAGGGAGCACTGAAATTATACCTACAGGATAACATAGTGGTTATGTACAACTGCTAAACACAGATGTCTTCATAAGCCAGTAGGCGTTTCTCGCAGATTAACACGTTCTGTACCTATGTGATAATCATACGTATTCATTCCTTAAGCAAGGACCCCCATTTCTTTTCATGTTGCAAATGACTTCTGCAGAAACCCGCAAGGGGGAGTAACGTTTATGAAAAGGTACATGTGCACTCGTTGCTCACGAGTGTACTACATGCGATTGTCTATGGAGAGTAGCAGACTCTGGAAACAATGTTGTGGTTGTGATTATAGCCTGTCGACTACTTCATACCACCGTTTACTCCAGGCCATGATAGTATAGTAGCTTTGGCACTCTGATGCAGATCCAAAGGTCGCGCGATTGAATCCCAGTCGAGGCGGCTGCATTTCGGTGGAGGCGAAATGTTGAGGAGCCTGTAGTGTGCGATGACGGTGCACTTAAAGAACCCCAGGTAACGGAAATTTCCGGAGACCTCCACTACGACTTGCCTCATAACCATATCGTCGTCTCGTGCATCATGAACAGAGACCCGTCTGAAGATGTCCAGGAACAGTTGCTCCGGAAAAAAAAAAGAAACCTCCTGCGTACCACACGAGCCTCATAACCCCGTTTGGGTCAACCGTGCGGCGTATCACGAGCTATTACAGACCTTTTAACAGGAGGCATGGAGCACCACCATATTGGGCTGTGCGTTGCAGTAAATAGGCTCGTTCGTTGTCAGTTTCGTTCCCTTTATCTTCTTGCGTGTGCACTGTTTGGTAATGAATAACTACCAAATCGCCAAAATTGTCACTACAAACTCTCGACAGTGCTTTGTTTTTTCGGGGGTCGCACATATTTCACACAATCCAGCGGACGCTATAGCGGCGGCCAGGGAGCCTTCTGTGAAAATGTGCATACCCTCTTGTGTTTCTCCCGACAACTGGAGGGTTCGCTGAGGAGGATTCGTCTCGGAACTAAGCTCACGGTGTTTATGATTGCTCTCTTGCCGCAACAATAGTGTATTCCCTATAGTGTGCCTTGTCCATTTTCTGATTCCGCCATCTGCAATGCCTCAACGAAGCACTTTCTGTGGGCCTGCCCAAGCGTAGACTTAAGCCATCGAGATTTACCCGACCTAGATTGCTGGATTCGTGGACCGTTCCATCGTTGTCTCCTCGATTTCATTCGTGGATCCAATCCACTTGCTTACTTTTGACGCAATCCCATTAAGATTAAGGGCGAGCTTTAGAAATAAAAATAAGTAAATAAAGAAATAAATTCATCTCTATATCATACACACAGGGTTTATTTCGCGCGTTGAACGTCGTGCGTTCCCAAATAAGGATCGTCGATCTCAACGTATTTTACATATGTTCCCTTTAGGAATACATGCCTAAGAGAAATGGGCTTGAAATGGGAAGTTGGGTGAGTTGGGTGTAGCGACGCGCGTCTCACCAGCTGCTCCACTTGTCTGAAAAAGTGCCGATGGCGCTCTACTTCCTGTGCTTCAAAATCGTACGTAGTTCTCCAGCCAAGCCGATAGGAGTGCAATGAAGTTGCTACATTTCTACGTACTCTTCGGGGCCACCAGTTGTGCCGGGAAGAGCCGATGTTCACGGAAAGAGTGTTGCGGAGCAACAAACCTTTCCGCAGCATAACCACCTGCATCAGCGTGCCAACGGGAGAGTGCAGCCAGGCTAACGAGCCCAATCAGTGCGGCAGTACTTTTTTTTCTTTTGCGCCTGTCAAGCAGGAAAAAAAGTTTTAGCTGGCATCGTGGAAACAGAGCTACTATTCCAGTGGGAATAAATACGTAATTGCACGCTGGCATTCGCAATCAATAAAACGTGACCGCGGCTAATGCGCCCTGAAGGACGAAAAGAATCAGGTCCGTATATCACCCTCGCCCCGGCACACGAGGCGCATTTGGGAGGCAACCCTGTGGCGAAATGCGATTAGGTCTTTCGGCTCGGTCCATCATTTCCGGATTGAGCGCACGCAACACGGAACACGGCAAGTCTGTCAATTTCTTTTTTTTCTTTCTTCGTATACCATGTGCGTAGCCAGACATGGAGCTTGTATATATGGAGAACCGAACACATTCGTCAGTGCAACGGCATCAGTTCTTGCTTGTAAGCGTGTGTCAAAAGATTTTAGCGTAATTCTGTTCTCTAAACTAGGAACGGTGGTGTATGTGTGATCTGGGACAAATGTTATGCACATTTTCCTGTGAGGTGCGCAGATGTTCTTGGTTATTGACCGTCTAGTGCTCAAGTTTTGTCAGTGATCTTAAATCTGAATGAATGCTTTTCACAGCCGTGCCGACGTAGACACACTAGAAAAAGGAGACACATCTTGTTATAGCTAACCGGCAAAGCTTTTGCTTTGCTAAGCTCGAAGGTACGGATTCAATGCACTAAGTCATTGGGTAGGTCGAAATTCAAGAAAATCCGCGTATTTACATTTTCGTGTGAGTTAAGAAATCTGTAAATGGTCAAAAGAAACGAAGATTTGATGAATTAAAGAAGATCTGGATGGTGTACTTTACCCACGAAATTGCGTAAGCATATGAATCGCACTGTATATCAGGCCAAACACACACCAATGCACGCCAAAAGCCTAAAAGTCGTAAATGATGATACGAATGCCAAAATATATTTTGGCATTCGTAGACCTGTGAATATATTCACAGGTCTTTTATCGCATGCCAAGAATCTTTCACGGCGGAAGTCGTTCCCCAATGTTATCAAAATGTTTGACGTTTTCCGTCAACATTCTTTTACAAATATTGCTTAGCCATTTATTGCGACATGCTATGTGCGACAAGTATTCTATGTGCGACTAGTATTGGGACTATTCCTTGACTATGCAGGATGTAAATGTTAACATTAAATCAAGCGCTAATCGTGCCCGCAAATTCCTGGACGAAAAATGTGCGTATGAGCCACGTGACCTTACTATCGTCAATCGTCACATGACTGACGAGAAAGACACGTTATGGACGTCGCTACTTATTAGTTTTATTACTCATACATTCGTGCCGTTTCGTGCCAATTTCGGGACATGCTGACCGAGACGCTGGTTTTCAAATACCACCCCCCATCACAAACACACACGTACACGTCCTGACTCAAATCTCTTTTTGACAAGGTTTTTCAAGGTTACCTGAGGTTGTGAAAGTCAAGCGCTGCGCTATTATATTGTAGACACTAGTAGCCAGCGCCATAACATTGGCTATGTTGCGTAAGTACTGGAATGTGCATGCTATTAGTAGGTAGCCTTATCATTATCAGAAGCTATAGAGAGAAACTAGCGTCGACATCACGAACGGGACTGCACAGGATAAAATTCTACAATAATCAGTAGTACGAACAAATTCAATCAAGAAATCATCCTGCGCTTTTCATCAGACAGATGGAAGCAGAAGCCACCTGAAAGACATTTTGACACTATAAATCTTGCTTACTTGAACATCTAAAGTGTGAGAGGTTCTCATGCGTCTTGTCTTACACATATAATTGAACTATGTAACTATGTGCCGCAATTGTGGTATTATTATGAGGCACGTTTGTACGCGGGACTCTCCATTCTTTTTGATTATCTTAAATAATTTTTGTGCTGTTGAACTGCGAGCATACAAATGGTTGAAATCACATTTGAACTTAGCACCCCAACTTTAAGCTGCTAAGCTTGCACTACTTATGCATACCGTATTGCCGCACATGCATTACTGTGTCCCCGAGAAAGACAATCCTGTGTTTTCTTTCTTTATAAAGATCTCGCATATAATCCGATATTGCTGTTTTATAGTTGGGGCGCGATCTCGGATAGTTACACTTGAATAATGTAGCAGAATATGCAAGTTCACTGTATATTTTTTAGGTAAGCAATGTTCGATTTTGCACTGCATTACTGTAACTTTCCTTTTATACACATGTTTAGATATTTGACATTTTGTATACCTTTCATATGTTCTACTGACTTTTGTATTGCCCTCCTGCTACGCTTTCGGCCAAGAGCAGATAAATGAATGAATGAATGAATGAATAAATAAATAAATAAATAAATAAATAAATAAATAAATAAATAAATAAATCCGCATCTGACGTACGGAAATTGGCTGGAACATATACATGAAGACGCAGTCCGATTTCTAAATAAATTATTACACTATTAGAAAACGTGTACTTGTCTTTCAAGTTTCCTAAATGTTGCGCTAATGCCTTCAGTTGCGACCGCCTGCACTAATGGAATCTGTATAAGCGCTGGCTGCTGGGCCAATCCACCATGCTTGGTTGGCAGTATTTTGAGTCTGAGTCTGAGTCTGAGCGTTTATTCCAGACATGCTTACATAGATACATGGCTGAGGAGAAGGGAAAAAAAAGCCGCTCAGTCACGGCTTGACGATGCTCCCTTCCCCCCGCATACATCGGTACTGCGGTATGCACGGAACAGAAATAGCGCAGGCTTGAAAATTCAAAACTAGAAAAAACACGGTGCACAATAAAATGGACAATACTACAAATACCTTAAATCTCCTGACACATTTAAAGCAAGCTGCGATCACAAAAAAAAAACAATTACAGTGACAGGGGAATGCACACATTAACTAAACAAGTTATGAACAAGAAAGCCGAAAAGCAAGAGGAAGGCAATGTATTAAGATATTGCTGCTGCATGAGTCCAAGACCGAGAGGATCGTTGAAAAAACACTTTTTCCTATTTCACTTATATATAACACCATATAAATAAAGAGCGAACATACACCGTGCTGGTTCTTCTAAGGAGCGCACCGTTCACGACCTCGACGGGGCTCACAGATGTAACAGAACTATTCGTTCTATATTTGCTGAAAGCGAAGTAGTAAGAGTGCCTCAGTCTGCCTTACTCATGAACAATTGCACGCCGCTATTCGCCATGAACTTGCTCTTGCACACAGGCTACTGATTTCGGCGCACTACCGCTTCGACTGCTCCTTAGAGTCAAATTGCGAGTATATGCCTGCTTTATGCCACTGAATATGTCATCAACCACCGCGTGGTTATTCAAATTGTGCATTGCTTTTAATAATTACGTTGATTCAGGGGTTCCTACTGCGCGATGTTACTCAAGGTATGTTGGTTGAAATGTTATTGGTTCTGTGATTTTTTTTGTTTACTCCTAGGTATTTAAGCTTAAGGTGCGGCCCTTGAACGAGTGCTTATATATCTATATATATATATATATATATATATATATAATATATATATATATCGAAGAGATCAATCTGGAAAACTGTCTTGTCGCGTGGTTCAGCCGCTAAATCTCTCTGAGCTAAGCGTCTTGCACCTGCGTCCCTCGCCTTAACAAGCTCAGCAGACACTCTCGTCATTGCAAGCATCCTGAAATGTAGTTGGTCGCCATCAAAACTAAACCCACTGATTCAAAACGAGAACTCTCGTGGGGAGTTCGCTTTATCTATTTTCTCTTCCGAAGAGCCCCACATTCTTCTTGAAAGCCACTATAGTCAGGGAGATTTCATCGAAATTTCGTATTAACCTTATTGCCGTCGCTTATTCCACAAGTTGTAGGAAGCTTGGCTTCTCTTCACCATCTGAAAGATTATGTGTGTATTCTGTTCTTTCTCTCAGCAGCCACTTCTCTCAGAAATGGCGACGGAAAGATTAAATTGATAGCAAAGTATGAAAGCTATGCAGTGGCCTCGACAGCGTACGAGGTATTTGGAAACTGCTAGACGTATTGGCAGACGTAGGTTTTTCTACAGCAGTCATTCTTGCAGCAGTGATCGTAGGACGTTATTACGTGACAATATATTAAATTGAGATCTATGACTTTATGTCTTTGTCAAGATTTGAGTGCATCAAAGGACAAAATTCCGTGATTGAAATCATTTTTTTTTTGCTCCCTTGTACGCGGGGCTTTTAAGTATGCAGGCGCGCAGTGTATATACTTTTGTTTGAGTGGGCGCCTCCCATTGTTATGCAAGGTTAAAAGCATGAATAATGGAAACCGCGCTGTCAGTGGGCCCTCAGCAAGTATTCATTCTTCATGCCGAAATGGAAAAAAATTATTTAAAATGTCGTCCCACAACAGAAAAAAAAGGAAGAGAACCATGGCTACTAAGAAAAGGCTGTTCTGAACTTCGTGTATGGCCTTTCAGTTTACACGAGAAGAACGCGGTTCATGCAAAAAAGGATGCAATTTCCTTTCATTTTCACATCAGGAAATTAATTAAATATGGCGTATAGTATATGCCTTCAAATGCATTATTTTATATTGTAAAGCGCAGATTCATTTCAACTGAAATATAAGGCTCCCTTTTCGCATAGGTAAGCTTCTACCTCGTACGAAATATTTCGTAAACAGCTGAATGAAAAGTTGTCTGAGCGAGAATAACACTCGCACACGTATAGAATTGTGAGAAAACATATAGTGCAGTTGAAGTGGTACTTGGGCAAAAATAAGAGAAATTCATTAGCACAGCGAATAAACATTACTGGTTTGGACACGTGTCTCCTGCCTTTAGTGCGGCAGTTCATTTCCTGTATTTGGTACGTCATCCTTTTTGAAGCTAGTAAACACACCACAGAAACGAAGCCACACTGGCATTTTTTTTTCAGAAGGCGTGCTTTTGACAGGACGCCATTTGTCGCGTAGCAAAAAAGCTTGAAGTGTATAAGGCAAAGCACGCACAGACTGGGAAGAACTTCAAACCATGCTTCTTTCTACATCAAAATCAGCTGCGCAGTCATTCGGCAAATTGCCTTTCGCAGCTCCGAAAATGAGCTCCTGGAAGTGTCGTTAGGTGTGTGTATACATTTGCTTGCCCCATTTTAATTTCCTTCTCTTTCTGTTCATGAGAGATGTGAGTTTCTGCAGTATTTAAATGCACTCTTCTGTCCTTTTTTTTTCCTTTATTTCATATCGCGGCTTCGTCAGTAGCTGTTTCGGGCATTTTCTTACAGCACATGCACAATGTCTTATGCGTATGTATTCAGCAGGACACTATTTGGTAGTGGCGAAGTTTCTTAACGTAGCTCAATAAAATATTCCCACGACACTTGGAGAAAGGCCGCTTACGGTGTAATAGATAGTAGACAAGAATGCAGCGTTCGTTACATATTTGTACTGTACGCGCGAACTGCACTCATATCAAACTATTTTAGGTGCTTGGAACAAACGAGAAGACGAGCGACCTAAATTCAAGCGGGATGGTATTACTGAGGCGGCACATTTCCGCAAACCTTCCGTGATCACAGCTCGACTTTGAGCGAAGCTGATTGACATACTGGAGCTAAGTAAAGTACGTATCAACCCGGCACGGTGGTCTAGTGGCTACGGTGCTCGGTTGCTGATCCGAGGGTCGCGGGATCGAATCCCGGCCGCGGAGGCTGCATTTCGATGGAGGCGAAGTGTTCAGGCCCGTGTGCTGTGCGATGTGAATCCTCGTAAAAGAACCCCAGGTGGTCAAAATTGCCGGAGCACTCCACTACGGCGTCTCTCACAATCATAACGTGGTTTTGGGACGTTAAGTCCACAAAATAACAACAAAGTACGTTTCATACATCATTCATGATTCAACTGGACGTTACTACTCGCTACTCGCCACGCGCCAGCCGCATGACCTGAGATTACTGCTGCTTCCTGATCCCCTGCTCCGTTGTTCTGCCTACAAACCTTGCTTCAAGAGCAGTAGAAGCCTACATCTGCGCTAAGAAGCAAAGGAACGTAAACGCCACCAGGGCATTGCTCATCTCCACCCTCAGGGCGAGTACGCCCAGTCAGGCACCGCGAACATCCTCAAGCATCATAAGCAGGAGGAATGAACATACCTCTATGAGTATCTTGCGTAACGACCGTTCCTGAAGGTTCCATGTGATCTTTTTTTTTTTCGATGGCGAAATATGAAACACCCGTGTACTAAGACTTAGGTGTACGTTAAAAAATCCGAGGTGGTCGAAATGTTTCCGCAGCCGCGCACTATATACGGGACGGGCCTCATAACCGTAGCTAGCTGTGGAAGGAAAAGCCATCAAATATTATTACATTCGATTTTTTTTTGCTCTGCCATTATGCATTGTGCAGTGTGTGTGGACAGATCGTGCTAGCTGAAGCCAACCTCTCTGCCTTTTCTATGCTGTATTATCTCGTTACTTCGGTTAGAGCGCTTACGAGTTGTTTTATTCCACCTAAGATCCTCACTCTGAAAAAAAAATTATGAATGTCAGATCAACTTTGTCATTTCTTCTATAGGTTCTTCCAGGTTCTTGCGGCATAAGGCTTGACAAGCTTTCGTTCTATGCCATTAGGATGCTATTCCTTTAGCGGCGAACCAAAACCGTGCTGCATCACCCAGCAGCCTTGTGCAACAAAACGCATGTCAGTGCCGCGGTATAGTCTGTTTACTCTTCTGCAGCCTCGAACTTCAGCAAAAAAATTTGCATTCTATAATTGTGTCCAACAGGGCCGGGAGACTTCCTTTTGAGTTTTTACTTACAGGCAGCCACTTTGAGAGACCCTGAATTGATGTTCTTCCAGGCTTAACTTACATTTATTTATTCTGAACTCGGGGTTTGGCTTTGCTCAAAGCGTCCTACAGAAGCTTTGCAAGTAGGCGGTGCGCTTCACGTTCGGGTTTAGAAAAGCCAACTTTTCCACGTGCCCTCCAGAAACTAGTAAACCGGCAGTGCCCGCTCGTACAAGTATAAGAAAAAAAAGGAGGGGGGGGGAACCCTATTATGCATGAGGATGGAACATTCCCGGGGTAAAAGCTGGGAGTGCTTCTTTCCGCAATGTCTGCGGCATCGTGAACAAGCTGACAAAAATTGTGCAACCGTGTTTCTTTATAGAGTCGCGGTATATACTTCGGTAGGGTTCTCGGCTCACATGGTCTTCAGCTTTGAAGACCCCCCCCCCCCCCCCCCCTCAGAAAAAGAAGGAAAAAGAAAGAAAAGCACTTGCGTGAAACTAAGTGCTGCTGGAAGGCCGGGAAAAGGTAAAGTTCGTAAGGAACGCATGAGATTGGGGAAAAAAAAAGGCAGTCATAGAGAAACCCACGCACATAATTTCAGTTTGCCTAAACCGGGAAGCTTCTTGCTCTTCTGTGTAGCGACGTTACTAGAGAAGTGAATTAGCGAGGTGGTTCAAAATAGGACGTGGCTTTGTAATTAATTTAAAGTTTACTTCCTAGCTTCCTGCATAAGAAGCGTGGTTGTTGGGTGCAAAATAATTTTCCCTCCCCTGCCCGGACAACTTAAGTCGGTTCTTTATTTGTTTTTCTCCTTTCGTTTCCTCTTTCTTTTTTTTTTTTCGTTTCAGTGCGGGTCCTGCAGCGCCGAGAGTCCCGTCAATGCTTTAAAGTCCTCTCCGTATTTTTTTTTCCGCCTATGAACTTCAAAAGAGACTTCGATGCCCTATTTCAAGCCGAGAACTGGGCTGACTACTTTCAAAACAAACAAAATAAAAACAAAGGCAAACAATTAAAGACAGATGAACCCACGCATTGTGCGAATGGAATCCACGCGAAGCATTCAGTGATGAAGCTGCCGGGCCCGAATAGTTTGGCGTTCAGGTAAGCATTAGGAGTAGCATGAACGTTCTTTGTGCAAATTCAGTAGTGTGAATAACGTGGGCTATCCTGGCTCGTCGACAGTGCTTTGATTCACAGTGGTGCACTCACGTGCAGAGACCTCTGTTTTGTTGAAGACAAATGCACGGTAGAGCGTGCTTATATGCATTGTCATCACACCCATTCGTTGGAGTATTCGTTCGAGGTAGAGCAAGGCTGGATAATAGCGTGCTCAATGACAGCCGTATTGCATATAAATTGTTTATCGCATTGCTATCCGGGCGGTTGACACACACACACCACAACATCGTGGGAACAAAAGGCGTCACAGCGCGAGCAGACCAAGAACATGAAAGACAAAACGGTGTGAGCGCTCCTTTCAACTGAAGCTTTATTGCCAGAAACAACAGTATTTGTAGATCCGCGTTACTAAATACCTAGTCATCACACACAAAATGCTTCAGCGTCCAGGAACGCTAACTCGCATGTAGCCAGCGCCACAGAAGAGCAACTGACGCAGTTATTGCCGGCCTTCTCTATCAGGTCGACTTCAACGATTTCTCTCGTACATGTAGTAGTATTCTTGTCTTTCTCGTCCTTCTCCGCCGCGGTGGTGTAGTGGTTACGGTACTCGGCTGCCACCCAAAAAGCGCGGGTTCGGCCGCGGCGGTCGCATTTTTGATGTCGGCCAAAATGTTAGACCCCCATGTACTGTGCGTTGTCAATGCTTAAAAGAACCCCAGCTGGTTGAAAATTTCGGAGCACTTAACTGTACGCTGTCTTTCACAACTATATGTTGTTCTGGGGGCGTGAAATCCAAGATTTTTTTTACTATTTGTGCGGCAAACACGTCTATGGAAAAGGTAATAATTATTTGTGGCGATGGGTTTGTTTAAAAATGTAGGCTTTCTGTCATCACAGAGCGTTTGTGTCCGTCTGCTGATATAAACGGTATCTACGTCTGATGTTTAATTCACGCAATGTGCGTTCGGATACACTTCTTGGTGTTTGGTTTTGTTGTTCTTGGGTTGGCATTGGCGGTAACGTTTACATTCAATCTCTTGTGGAGCATGCCCGTATTGCCCGGGCGGGTATGAGACACATGTGGTAGAATCATCGGTAATTGTGACGAGTGTAGAAAGTTCATCATATTCCCGACGTGGAGAATAATTATTCATGTTCGTTATATATTCGTACCCCATCATGCCACTGTTGTTCTATACCAAGTGAGCAAGGCGAACAGAACACCCAGACGTAAGTAGATAGATAGATAGATAGATAGATAGATAGATAGATAGATAGATAGATAGATAGATAGATAGATAGATAGATAGATAGATAGATAGATAGATAGATAGATAGATAGTGTGGCCCATACCCGCTTTGGATATGCATGCGAGTACAAGCCGCATGCGATTGAACTGACCAAATGTCTATGCAGTCAAGGAAATATCACGAAACTGAAAGAGTAGGACAAGTAGGAGGCCGGCTGTACTAGCGACGAGCTTAGCTTGTCCTTGATCTTCCCGACAGAAGTAAGGCCCGTTTTTTTTTCTTTCATAATTTCTTCAAGATAACCCAGAATTGGCGAAAGCGTACGAGATTTATAATATTTCAGCAGACTGCTCGTGGTATAAGAAAAACTCCAAATATCCAAATCCGCAAGAAAGCAACACGTTAGAAACAATGCGTAGGCTAAACAACGATCACTCATAATCTCTGCTACGTTGCCTACTCCTTAATTACCATGTTCTAAACCCAGTTTGTAAACTTCGCGAAAGAAATAAACAACAACCATGAGACCTCTGAAAACTTTCTGCTATATCGCAATGTATATTTGCTCGTGCGCCTGATGTTTTTGGTAGGCAAGTTAATCGCTGTGTAAGCACACACACACCGTGAATAATACTATGGATTTACCCTGTTCGTCGATGCACCTGTACCACTCAGCAACATAGTGAGCTGGCCGTTGTTATTGGTGCAATCGAGCAGTGCTAACAAGTGCTTCCGCTCGCGAAATAACTAGGAACATATACCGTAAAATGGAACACGGAATACTATTCCGTGCTGATCCTTCCTGCTTGATGAATCCTGCCTTGAAAGGCAGAATTGCCCAATCCGTGACCAACCTCAATTCCCTGATGTGGTCAGTCATGCCTTACAAGCAGAAGTGACCAGTCAGGAGAACCAAGACGGAATAGTATTCCTTATTCTGTTTCATGGTACAGGCCCCCCGGATGACTTTTCCTTGCTTCCCTTGTTGACACTGCAACCAAGGATTGCCGAGAACACTGTTAGCGCTGAAGTTATGGCCGTTCCTCGGTAAAGGTGAACTGCTCATGGCGGCTTCAATAGCACAAGTTGTTGCTAACGGCGTCATTGAAAGTGTTTTACTTGTTTGCACTGGCAACATGAGCGTCGCACTAAATGTGGTGCCACGACTGCCGAAACTAGCAATGAGTAACAGATGCTGCCATTGCTGAAAGAACTAGAAATCGAAAAAAAATGATGTTAGCTTAAAAAATAAGTTTCGGCCATTTAGAACGATCAAGGCAGGGTAGCATGGAACTAAAATGTTATTAAGTTAATCAAAATATTTATTACCTAACTTATCCGTTTGTTTATTTTTCTTTCTCATTGTTATATTTTACAGAATACGTAGGTGGATTCGTTGGGTCGAGAAGCAGGGGACTCGACAAACTCCAAAGTGCAGCGTGTATCTTTGCGAAACAGCTGGTGCCGTCATTCTGCAGGCACTGAAGCATGCTTGGCTATGGACTTAATAGCAATAAAAAATAAAGTACAAACAAATAAATGCGGTTACTGCAATTTCACGGCAACGCGAGCACTGTTTCTGCTCGTGGCTACAATTTTAAAGCTAGTTATTGCCAACCTCTCGAGTAACCTGTCGGCCATATAAAAAAAATGAAGCCCACTCTCAACTGGTCTTTCCGTTGTTTAGTGCTTACGCTGAGTAGTATGACTATTGAAACCAGCACGACCAACTGAGATTGGTATTAGCCTGCGTGCGCGTTTAAACTGTGGATGTATACCAGGCCCACGCTGGTACGCAACTCCGGCCCATTCGTTGCCTGCTACGTATGCCCATGATCAATAGCTCGTTGTCTTCACCATTCTTCGCGACTGCACTGTGAAGTAGATAAAGAAAATAGAAAATGGGTCCGTATATCACGTCTTCATTTTCCCGGTGTCTCGAAAGAATGTTTATTCGTTGAAAGCCAGCAGCCCTTATTACTTTCGGCGAAAGGGGAAGTAAAACGAGCCACATTCCTACACCGGGTTTTGTATGAAAGGAATTCGTTGGTCGGAATACTCCGCGAAGCCACTATATGACTGCGATGCACCCTTGATGCGCCGCGGGCACACGAGCAACCTTCCTTAATTTTTCTTTTCGTCTTTGCATTTGCTTTACTGTAACCGTGTTCCAATGGAAGAGAAGCGTTGCGTCATACTCACAAAATTGAAATTGACGAGTATAGGCTACTACCCGGTCGTAAAAGAAAACTCCCGAAGTCTGTTCTTCTTGTAGTGGCACATAGCATAGAGTATCGCTGGTAACCGTGATACCTCGCACGAACTGATTACAACACGCGGCGTGCGCCTACAGTAAAACAGTGTGGACCTGATCATGTCGAAAGCAGGGCTCAGTCTACGAAGATATCGGGTTTATGTACTTCGTCAAATGAAAAAATGGCGCGTACTACGCGGCTCTACAGGAAGATAACAATGCGTCTATTTATTATTTATTTTCTTTAACACACTACTCGTAACGGAAGTGAAAAAAAGCACGGCACATTAGATGAATTGATTACAGCGCAACACCCATCGCGGACGGCTCTTCTTGTGAAATTGAAAGGTAGACATATCCCAGAAAGGTACTTTCGGGGCCGCAGTACACATTCAGGCTGACACGACTTGGGTCAGGCTCATTTGAGGCTTGTACAGAATGTCGAGTTTGTACATGCCATATGACACGCAACTCACTTTCTCTGATCAGCGTAGAAGAGTAAAGAATGATTCGAGAACGTCATTTTTTAGTGAATGAAGTAACATGCGGAATGTCACGAACCAGTTTGAAAAAATTTACGTTGGACGTTTTTCTTTCTGTCTTGCTTGTCGCGAATGATCATTTGTGCCTAAATCCTGTTGTGGCTATGCTCACCATACTTATAATTAATAATGAATAATATTGAATAAATAAATTAATAATTAATATGTGTGGGTGCGCGCTTTTGCAAGAGTTCACCATGGATCACCTTACACCGCCGTGAAGCTTTCTGTGGTTTGTGCGAATTTGTATAATAACCATCCTTTTCGGCTCCAGTAATTCTGATTTTTCTTTTTTTTATTTACATATACTGCTGTATCTATGCGAGACGTTACAGCGGTGGGTTGTTTTTCGCAATTAACCATTATACCAAGACGATATAGCTCATGTTAGCGCGAGACTCATAAGGACGTCCAGGACTCGCTATAAGGAAATGTCTCTCCCTAACACCAATTACAGACATGGAATACCCACTCGCCCAATCAGCAACCCTTCCGAAGCATTGTGCCACACAAGCATCACGCTGTGAACGCATTACTCGCAGTTTGGAGGTATCATTAAAAGTCGTCGCCTGTTTCCAGTCGCGGCGCTTTAGTAGCGCAGGGGTGTTTCTGTCAAGTGCCGTAGCGTCGGTGCCATTACAAGCAACTGCTGCTTTTTTTTATAAGTCCGGAAAACAAAACTTCTCATGCCGTACATTGGAGGTACGTTAAAAGGCAACGGGATGGGATTTTGAATATATTTATTGCTTATTAGGTGAACGGATCAATCGAATAGTCCAGCATTGAACGAAGGGACCAACCATGGCCGTTGTTCCATCTTGCGAAAATTCTTCTTGACTTACGAAGTACGAAGCTACAACCGTACTTTCGCGGTTCCCGGTGGACAAAGAAGGCGATCGTAAAAACAATAATTGCCCTGGTTTCCCGCGCCAAAATCACGGTGGGACTACGAGGCACGCAGTAGCGCAGTGTTTCGCAAATTTCGACCGACTGGGTTCCATTAGCGTGGACTGAAAACACACATTTCAAGGGCCTTTCACATTTTCGTCTCCATAGAAAGTGCCACCGTCGCGCCGGCGATAGGACAGGCGTATTTCGGATCAGAAGTCGAGCAGCGCAGCCACCTTTGCGGACAGTGATAACGTGCAGCCTGGTTGTCTCCTATTGCTATGAAATACTGAAGAGGAATGCTTCGTTCGGCGCTGTCTGAATGAAATTTTTTAGACCATCCCAATTCTCCGTAATAAATTCCGGCGCACAGCTTCTACCATAGTGTTCTTAAAATGTGCGAAATATGTACATATTATGCGCATAGTCTTTTTTCTTCATTGCGACTGTGTTCTTCTTGATAAATTATAAGCCTTGTAAAAATGATGTAATTATATTGTTACGCACAAACAAGGCTACCTACACCTGTATTTACAGGCTCGAGTTTAACCGTGCACAGCAAGAACAGCCAGCGTTCGGTTATCACTTCGTCGTCGTCTTCTTCGGGCCAGGCATGAAGGACACTCGCGTATGTGCCGTAGCATGACCCCCGGCGGTAGAAGCTCCGTCCCGGAGCGGCTAAAAAGTGTCGTCGGAAATAGAGTTGTACGGTTTCAGCCGCGAGACGTGGACGACGTCTCTGGATGAGTGGGAATCGGCCGTCGTGGACGAGACGGGAGCAATTTCGTAGGTGACTGGTGTCACTTGGCGCAGCACGCGGTAGGGTCCAGCATACCGGGAAAGGAGCTTTTCGGATAATCCCACTCGGCGGCATGGGGTCCAGAGGAGCACAAGTTCACCAGGCGAAAAATATAGCTCGCGATGTCGAGCATCGTAGCGACGCTGTTGACTTGCTTGGGACGCCATAAGCCGAACACGGGCAAGCTGGCGAGCGTGATCTGCGCGTGCAATGGCTTCATGGGCATATTCAGTGGTAGCAGTGGTCGGTGGAGGCAGCATGGTATCAAGGGGTAACGCCGGCTCTCGTCCGTACAACATGTAGAAAGGCGAAAATCCAGCAGTATCATGGCGGGAGGAGTTGTAGGCAAATGTTATGTACGGCAGCACCACGTCCCAATCGCGATGATCGTCGGAAACGTACATAGCTAGCATGTCTGTAAGGGTGCGATTTAGGCGCTCGGTGAGGCCGTTGGTCTGTGGGTGGTACGAAGTGGTTAGTTTGTGCTGAGTTGAACAAGAACGGAGGATGTCGGCGATTACCTGGGACAAAAAGTTACGGCCACGGTCAGTAAGTAGCTGTCGGGGAGCACCGTGAAGGAGGATAACGTCACGCAGCAGGAAATCCGCAACATCAGTGGCACAGCTGGTCGGTAGTGCGCGAGTGATCGCATATCGCGTGGCGTAATCTGTCGCCACCGCTACCCACTTGTTGCCGGAGGCGGACGTAGGGAAAGGGCCTAGAAGGTCGAGTCCGACGCGAAAGAAGGGTTCTGCGGGGATGTCAATCGACTGAAGGTGACCCGCAGGTGGAAGGGAGGACCGTTTGCGACGCTGACACGACTCGCAGGCAGCCACGTAACGGCGGACAGAGCGTGCAAGTCCTGGCCAAAAGAAACGGCGGCGGACACGGTCGTACGTGCGGGATACACCGAGGTGTCCGGCAGTGGGTGCGTCATGAAGTTCGCGGAGTATGCTCCGGCGTAGGTGTTTCGGTACGACGATGAGCAGGTCAGGTCCTTCGGGCCGAAAATTACGTCGGTAGAGGACGCCATTCTGGACGACAAATCTTCTGACGGAGGGGTCATTGGGCGATGCCTGTATGTGCTCGATGATCGGTCGTAAGGAAGGGTCACGATTTTGTTCGTCGCCAAGGTTAGCGAGGTCGGACACTGAGAAGATACAGTGGACTGTGTTCTCGTCGTCGTCGTGAGGGTTGTCGACGGGATAGCGAGACAAGCAATCTGCATCGCGATGCAAGCGGCCAGATTTGTAGACGACTGAATATGAATACTCTTGTAAACGCAAGGCCCAGCGCCCGAGCCGTCCTGAAGGATCTTTAAGAGTAGACAGCCAACAGAGTGCGTGGTGATCTGTAACTACGGAAAATGGGCGACCATACAAATAGGGTCGAAACTTCGCTACCGCCCAAACAAGAGCCAAGCACTCACGCTCTGTGATGGAGTAGTTTCTCTCAGCGGCCGATAGGAGGCGGCTTGCGTAGGCAATAACACGATCGTGACCACGCTGACGTTGGGCTAATACTGCACCGAGTCCGTAGCCACTTGCGTCAGTGCGGACTTCTGTGTGGGCAGACGGGTCAAAGTGGGCGAGGATCGGGGGCGTCGTGAGCAGGCTGATGAGGCGAGAGAATGCGGACGCTTCTTGCTGGCCCCAAGAAAAGGAGACGTCTTGCCTCAAAAGCTCCGTTAGTGGTTTCGCTATGGTCGCAAAATCCTTGACAAAACGGCGAAAGTATGAGCATAGCCCGAGAAAGCTGCGGACATCCTTGATGGACTGTGGTATAGGGAAGTTCTTGACAGCGGATATTTTTCCCGGGTCTGGTTGGACGCCGTTGGCGTCGACTAAATGGCCAAGGACCGTGATTTGGCGGCGGCCAAAACGACACTTGGACGAGTTGAGCTGGAGCCCGGCCTGACGAAAAACGTCCAGGATTGTCGAGAGGCGATCAATGTGCGTTTCGAATGTTGGTGAAAACACGATAACGTCGTCTAAGTAGCACAAACATGTGGACCATTTAAAACCTCTCAGGAGGGAGTCCATCATGCGTTCAAAGGTGGCAGGGGCGTTACAGAGGCCGAAAGGCATGACCTTGAATTGATAAAGGCCGTCCGGTGTAATAAAGGCTGTCTTTTCACGGTCCATATCGTCGACTGCAATCTGCCAATACCCGGAACGTAGATCAATCGATGAAAAGTAGCGAGCTCCGTGTAGGCAGTCAAGAGCGTCATCTATGCGTGGCAACGGGTACACGTCTTTTTTTGTAATTCGGTTAAGGTGCCGATAATCGACGCAAAATCGCCAAGAACCATCTTTCTTTCGCACCAAAACGACAGGCGATGCCCACGGACTCGACGATGGTTCGACGATGTTCTTTGCGAGCATCTTGTCAACTTCGCTTTGAATTATCTGACGTTCAGCCGCGGATACACGATAGGCACGTCGATGGATAGGAGGGGCATCGCCAGTATTTATGCGATGGGTCACTTGCGTAGCTTGGCCTAAAGGACGACCGCCGATATCAAAAATATCATTGTATTCACGCAAAAGGCGACGTAGATCTTGACTTTGCTCAGGGGTTAGGTCTGGGGCAATCATCGATGTAATAGCCTTATCAGAGGGACAGGCATCCTGCTGCGCAGGTGAATGTGGCGAACCGGTGACGGTAAAAGCCTGCACTTCGCGTGCATCGAGTGGGCTGAGCAGGGCGAGGGAGATACCACGGGGCAGAACTTGGGGCGTGAAGTTGAAATTGACTACAGGTAGGCAGGCGCAGTTGGCAACAACTGAGAGAACTGTATGAGGAAGTGTGATGCCTCTGTCGAGTAACACGTCAGTTACTGGCGTCAGAAGGTAGTCCCCATCAGGTACTGGAGGCGACGACACGAGATCGACGTAAGTAAGTGTTTGAGGCGGCAAGCGAACGTAGGCGGCGGCATTGAGGCGACTGGGGCGTTGGTCGACAGGGTCCACTAGAGGCAGATCGAGGCGTAAAGTGCTGGCCGAACAGTCTATGAGAGCTGAATGGGCTGAGAGGAAGTCGAGACCAAGGATGACGTCATGCGGGCATTGGGCAAGAACGGTGAAGAGAACAACCGCATGGCGATCGGCGATGCTAACACGGGCAGTACACATTCCAATAACAACAGCGGTTCCACCATCGGCGACCCGTACAGCATTAGTGCTTGCTGGCGTCAGAATTTTCCTTAATCTACGACGAAATTGAGCACTCATGATCGATAAGTGTGCTCCAGTGTCGATGAGTGCGGTGACATGGACGCCGTCAACGTATACGTCAAGTAGGTTCTGTTTGGTCGGAATCGTCAGAGGATTTTGTGCCATGTCCAACAATGCAGCGCCACCTCCAGGAGCTGCACTGCCTAGTTTTCCGGCTGGGAGCGGCGAAAGATGGTCGGGGAGGATGGTCGGCGAGGTTGAGGCGAGCGAGATTGGCGGCGTTGGGGCGAAGGTGAGCGGGTGTAGCGAGGCTGAGCAGGGTATTCTTCAGGGTCGACGTGTTGTGAGCTGGATGGGTACGGTTGTGGACGGCGTGTTTGAGCAGAGTAAGAGGCGAAAGAATTCCAGGATGGAGTCCAGCGGCTTCGGCAGTAGCGGGAAATGTGTCCGACGCGGTGGCAGTGAAAGCAAATAGGTTTGTCGTCCGCAGTTCGCCATTCAGCTGAGTTCCTAAACCGGGGAGGGGCGAAGGTTGATACGGGACGGGATGGGGTGGCAAAGTTGGGGCGGACATCGGGGCGTGCTGGCAAAGACACCGCATGAATGCCCATGTTGTGAATCTCCTCGCGAACGACGGCTTGAACTAGCGAAACCGGAACAACAGGTTCCGAGAAGGTCTTGACTTCGGCAGTACTAGGACAGGCGGCCTCTATCTCACGCCGTACAATGCGTGTAACGTTGTCAGAGTTAGCGGACGCGTGAGAAAAACCCTCACATGACGACGTTGCTGCGGTGTTGGGCAAGCGGGCGAACTGATGAACGATTCGCCGGCTTTTAGCCTGTTCCAAGCGACGGCATTCTTTCATGACGTCGTTTACAGTGGTGACATTATTGAAGACGAGCAGGTTGAACGCGTCGTCAGCGATCCCTTTTAGAATGTGGGCTACCTTGTCTGCCTCGGACATGTTGACGTCGGCTTTGTGACATAGAGCCAAGATGTCCAGAATATAGGCGACGTAAGGTTCAGTTGATGTTTGGACCCGCGTGGAGAGTTCCTTCTTAGCAGCCAGCTGCCGACCGTATGGGTTCCCAAACACGTCGCGCAGTTTCTGCTTGAAACTGTCCCAGCTTGTGATGTCAGATTCGTGAGTTTCGAACCATGCTCGCGGTGGTCCGTCAAGGAAGAACAGTACATTTGCGAGCTGAAGAGTGGGATCCCACCTGTTAGTGGTGCTGACACGTTCGTACCGAGTAAGCCAGTCCTCCACGTCTGCGCCTTCGCGGCCCGAGAACACGCCGGGATCTCGCGGTGTGGTAACGGTGACGTACGTTGTCGCAGACGGATTGGCGGGTGTTGGCGCCGGTGCATCAGAAGCCATCGTGGGAGCTTCAAGAAAACGGCCGCTGCGAAGCTCCGTGGCGAGGTCAGGGATCGCGCACCTCCACCACGATGTTACGCACAAACAAGGCTACCTACATCTGTATTTACAGGCTCGAGTTTAACCGTGCACAGCAAGAACAGCCAGCGTTCGGTTATCACTTCGTCGTCGTCTTCTTCGGGCCAGGCATGAAGGACACTCGCGTATGTGCCGTAGCAATATTTTGTCTACATCTTTACCTTTTGAGCATATGTTGTGCGATTGGCATCACTCTTTTGTGCATTGCATATTTTCCTTACACCTACTCCTATTTGTCTACTAGTCCTCTTTGAGGGACTGACAGTACTTGAAAATGAATAAATAAATATTATTAGAGAGGGGTGGGTGGGTGGAGAGAAAAGGTAGTGCTCTGGCTGCATTTGAGTTTTTTCTCCTCGCCCAACTACCGGGCAATGGCACTGAGGACGAGTATGACATCATTTCCTACCTGTAATACTGCCTCAACAGACAAAGAATCATTTCGGTGTTCATTGCCGTGACCCCACCACTCTTTTCTGCAGTTGAACTGACTATGGGGCCCTCACTGCCAGGCGTCTTCATCTTCTGGGAGAATCATTACTGTAGGCGGTGCTGTCCGCATGACCGAAAATTCTTCTTCCTTCTTCGAAAGGCAGTTGACTGTTCGATTGCCGTGTGAAATAGTTAACCGGTTTCCCTTGTGCTACTACCGTTGGCCTGCTCGGACTCAGATCATCGCAGCGACAATCTAACGACGTTATTAACGTACATTAACAAATTCCCTGATTATCTGATAACCTTAGAAGTCCCATTGTCCCTATCGCCATGCCGTTAATATTCCCTAGCTTCTTAGGGGGCTCTGTTTGAGACGACCAGCTTCTTTACCACTGAGCCCCGGCGCGATTCTTCACAGATGCACGTCTTATGCACTGCCGATTTTTTCCAACGAAAGTGCACATGAGCTTGCTTGGCGGGCCCACATGTAACGTCCTAGTGCGCTTTATCATTTCGATCGGCAGTGGCTTCATCGGCGCCGCGGACAGAGCAAAGCGAAAATACTCATAATTGCCGCTCGCTCACTTCAAGCCGCACAGACAGATGACTTCGATAAAGATGCGCGTTACAATGCCGCTTGCGTGCTCATCTTGATCGTAGCCGCTAGCTCTCGAATCCAGCAGCTATACCGACCGTAACGTTAGGGGGCGCTGAAGGCGTCTCGCCCATCTCGCCTCTTACAGTGGCTCGACTGCTCTGGACAGTGACGCACGCGGCGGAAGGTTGCGGCCGGAAGGGCTCTTTTCATTGACATTATTTCTATCCCCCTTTTTGTTATATGTGTGCACATCTTCATTGGTTTTCTTGCATTAGTAGGTGAACCTGTCCCCTCCAGGTGGACGATGCTGCGCTTTGGTTGTTTAGAAGGTTCTGGTTTGCTGTGCGTGTGTGTAGTGATTCGGGCCCGCGACATCGCTTCTCGTGACCCGCATTGCCACCTGGGACAGTCTTCCTGACTTAATGACCTACGAGTGTGTCACCGTCTCCACGACTGCAGCGGGAGCTCCATGAGGCATCGAACAACTGACTCTGGAAACTACCCCGAAAACGGTATTGTAGCTTGCTATGGTGATCTACTACCGCGTTTCTTTGTTTCGGCTGTGTGGCTTAGGTCAATGTGGTTTCATGTTGGTGCTGGAATTTAAGGTAGTCACTGATTGGGTGTGACAGGCCTTTAAATCACTGGTATGAAAAGCGATGAGGTGACTGCGTTGCCATGGTTATGTAGCCTGGGCTTGTTCTATCCATTTCAGTTTCTGTTCGCACGAGGATGTGGGGGAATCACAATATTTAGCTATATTAGGAAGCTTTTGCCTCTGCTCGACACAAGCTCCTTTTGGCATGGGCCGTGGTACTAGCCATAACACGCGCAGCTGCCTGTCACTACATGCATCGACCGTGTATGAGAAGGCACGTCTATCGTTGTGACGCAACCTTACTGTGCCCTGTCTGTATGTGCGTGGAGTTACCGCAAGTGTAACATTTCGTATTTAACCTTGAGACACGCCCACTTGTGGCCACTGCAGTTGTGAACAGATGATAGGACAAGCAGTGCGTTGTGATCGTTTCATATGGAACGCCACGGTCTTCGCACTGCGTTAGGTGTACTAGACTGTAGCCCATTTACAGATCGAAATATCCGTAGCTCATGACCGTATACCTCCCACGCTTCCAAAGCGATGGAGCCATTGCAGCTGTTTTTAACATCGGCTGGCTTCAGTGACACGTTGTAGGCGTAATGCGCATCACAGTTTCTCGTGTTTCAACGTCGCAGCTATATCCCCCAATCTTTTCTTCCAACTTTATTTCCCAATCCTGCTCTGCTTTGGTATGGTACATAGCCATATGTGCATCGAGTTGACATTCCTGTCATGCTTGTGTTCCTCCTGTATTTGATTTGTCTCTTGCTTTCATTACTAATGGGCAAATAATGCTAATGGTCAATAGAAAGTAGTCCGACTGCCTTGGAATAGTTAACAACGCCAAAGCAGTTAAACTACTTTTTCATTTTGTGTATGCCATAGTCGGCTGCAAGTCTACGAAGAAACGAGGGCGCATGTGATCGAAATGCTCTAAACGCGTGCACGAGGATCGCACTGCCGCTTTTGGGATACCCCGTCTATTATGCGAGCGTGCGCAAAATTTGTCGTTCCTGTGGGCCTCGAAGAGGCCACACCCCGTGTACCGCAGTGTATCCACGACAGCAGTGGAATTTCGGCCTCCTTGAGCGTCCGTCTATTTCAGACGGTCCGCTTCCACGCCCCAAAAGTACCAATATAAATGCGGGGTGCTTAATCTGATTACAGTTTAGCGCTAAAGCGCGGCTTCGAGTGCTCTGCAGCCAAGGCTACTGCGTTATCTGTACTGCGTCACTCGGGCACCAGTCACGTGCTTATGGACGCTTAGCAGCTTGCATTGCTCATCGCCGTGGAAGCGGCCTATAACGAAATGGGAACACTTCGGCCGTATTCCGCAGCCCTTTCAAGTTCCGTGCTTGCCGTAGGCAGCCGCAATAGTTTACTTCGGACCGAAATGTGCTCCGTGGTTTTGCTTGATACTTATTTCGCGACCTACCGCGGAACCACGTCACTGAAATCTCAGTGACGTGGTTTTGATAGCCAGCCATGGACTGTCGAATTCAGTGAGCGCGTAATGCAGAAACACCCACATGCTTAGACTTCATGCACCTTTATGAATCCTCTCGTTCGCGTAGATCCAAAATACCCTCCTACGACCCTGACTCGTAATCACACTGGGTTTGAACTCGATGCTCTGAAATTCGTTTCCTCTATTTTGCGTATGCGGAGGCACATACGCATTTTGGTATCTCTTTCACCCTATCGCACACGCTCTCCTCTCATTTATTTTAGACAATCGACTGATGTATTAAACATTTTTGTAGATATATCTTGGCGCTCCGTCTAAGAGAAAGGTACTACTTAAATTGCAGGATCTCGTATATATGTGTTGCGCAAAAGCAAGGTGGTGGACACTTCTAAACGATGACGCGGCTGTCACGCTCCGCAGTCGTTGTTGTGCGTAGGCTCAGATCTCCATGGTTAGTCAATTTCATTGCGAAACCAGATTCGCTGAACACCGCCCTTTCACATTTTTCACGTGTATGTACTTGATAGCAAATGTTTTCTCTGCTGGTAAAGCAAAAATATTTCATAAAGTCCGAATGCCCGCACAACATCTGTTCTTATATAGTCTGTGCGTTTTAGCAAATTTAACACACGTTGTTGGGATAATTGTGCAACGACGTTTTACTGAAGGCGAGTGAAAAATGTCCGTTTAGCTAGGCCTAACGTGACTCAAGTGGAGCTTGAGTTAACGGCGACGTTTAGTGTCAGAGCTAACGTTTGTCTTAGAGGCGAGGCGTTTCGGCAGTGTTGCGTAAGAAATATTGCAGGAACGTGTTAGGGGAACAGTGAATATATTAACGTACATCAGTCTAGGTAGTCATTACTGCGTGCTGAAGGGGTTATTTATTCAGAGCTATGCCAAGTAATGTATCTGTGCACGCGATAGCGCGTCTCTCCGCATAGAAGACGCAGACATATTGCCTTGCATTCAGAACAAAAACCAAAACATAGTAGAGCTATTGTCGTCTAGCGTGAGCAGACCGTAAATCTTGAAAATGTAAAGACCTAAAACAAGGTCAAAAGTAAAGGTACGTAGAAAGTACCTTTACGCGTAGAGGAAGACTAAGTGCTTTTACTTTTACATAGCTATAAATCAAGCGTATTTATTGGTTGACACATCCTGCTGATTCTACTGTTACAGAACACGAGGAATGCCTCCCTCACCATTCTTCCCCATGTGATCCTTTCAGGCCTATGAGGTGCGCTAAGTGAAACGAAACGCAACGTCGGCTCACTGTGCCATAGTGCTGAACGAGAGCGCAAATTCCATCGTTGGTACTTCCCTTTTGTCTTTTTGAATAAATGGCCATGTTTGCCGAAGAGAGTCCACGTAAACCAGCTATAATTAACCAAGTTTCCTTTTTTTTAAAAAACGAGGCCTATTCAGTTTTCAAGCTCCCAATGCCGAAGCACAAACAGATTCGGAAGATTCATGCTCAGCATTGGTTACCTCGCCTGAACAATTAGTGATAAAGGAACTTGCAAACGAATGATATGCCCAGGCTCTTATTTGCGGGAGCTGATGTAGGTCACGGCACAGTGAATTTTTCGACTGCGTCTAATTACCAAGATCGCTGACAAATTCGAATCTAACGAGACACACAACAGGGTATCAAGTCTCTTTCTGCAACACACGCCCCACACACGCGCGCACAGAGGAACACACTTACACGTGTGAATAACAACTGTGGGTCGGCTAAAAACAGAACGCCTTTTTCTGCAGCCCTGGTCGGGAGCACCGAGCATCGCCCGACGTAGGAAATGGTTGAGGGGGGGGGGGGGAGGAGGTGGGGGGAAGCGGAAGAATACGAAGGAAGGAACACCCGTAGTGGAGGCCTCCGAAAATTTTGACCGCCTGGGGTTACAGGTGGTCTGGTGGTTGTGGTGCTCGGCTGCAACACCCCCCCCCCCCCCAAAAAAAAAAAAATTCACAGCATATCCACGGAGTGAATGATGATGAGTGGGCGAAGCTCCGGACGTTCATCGTAGATCGTGCCGCTTTCCGGATTAACTTCGTTAACGCGCACGCTACGAATCCTTATGGTTCAGTAGGACAGACTGCTGGGCTAGTTGGTTATGCATCACGAAAAGTTCAACTTAGCGCGAAATACACACGGACACAAGAACAAACGACACAAGAACAAGCGCCCGTCCTGTCTGTGTCGTTTGTTCTTGTGTCCGTGTGTATTTCGCGCTAAGTTGAACTTTTCGTGATCCTTATGGTTCAAGTACGCACAAGTGAAATCTCCCACCGGCACTTCATTGCAAGTCAAGATCCAGTGCCTATATATATATATATATATATATATATATATATATATATATATATATATGGGTGGCTGGTGAACGGTTCTCCAGCGCGATCAGTCGGTATTTTTCAATCAAGAAACTCGCTAGAAGACGCTGCCTGCGTCAAGCTTGTCTCTCGCGGGTGAGGGCGCGTTCTCCTTCTTTGCGAGCTGGTAGCGCGTTCATCGAAGAAAGAGCGTTTCCATAGTCAATCGCGCGCCTTTCGCTCTCTCTGTCTCTCTCTCTCTCACAAGACAGCAGATGGAAGAGTGAGAGAGCTCGCGCGCCGGGAGGCACGCGCCGCGGGCGCGCCCCCCACACGCGCCCTCCTAGTAGCGCGTTCCTAGTAGGTAACGCGCTGCTACAACGGACGGACAGACCCAAACCTTAAGGAGCTTCGCCCCTATAACGTGGGTTCCGTCCAGGCCAGAGCGATCGGATTTTCGATGGAAGGAAAAAAAATTGGCAGATCCCACGTGCAGTGGGAATCAAGGAAATGCGAAGCACGCGTCAGGAACGTAGAATGGATTTGCATTGTTGTCTCGCCATACCGAGTTTAGTACATGTGAAGTTAACGAAACTGCCGCAAGAGCAGCAAGACTGCGGCATCTAAACCATGCCGCTCATAACACGCATGCCGTGATTGTAATGTTATGACCGGTCATTTACGTTCGTCATGCAGTCGTGTTGTGCCGTAAGTTTTGGTATACGTCCCATTAACGAAACGCCTGGCATGTAAATCATGTCGCTCATAACATGAATGTCAAGATTTTCATGTTATGACCTGTCATTTATGTTCGTCATGCAGTCATGTTTTGGCATACCAATTTTCGTATACATCCCGTTAAGGAAACGACGAGCAGAGCACAAAGACCGTGGCATGTAAATCATGTCGCTCATGACATGCGTGTCATAATGTTCATGTTATGACCTCTCATTTATGTTCTTCATGCAGTCATGTTGCGGAATACCAATTTTCGTAAACATCCCATTAGCGAAACGGCCAAGAGAGCAGAAAATCGTAGGCGGATAGATAGATAGATAGATAGATAGATAGATAGATAGATAGATAGATAGATAGATAGATAGATAGATAGATAGATAGATAGATAGATAGATAGATAGATAGATACGCCCAAACTCGCCGAAGTTCGCTAAGAAATGCTTCGCATTTAAAAATCACAGCATATCCACGGGTTGAATGATGATGAGTGGGCGAAGCTCCGGAGGGAATCATCGGTAAACCGTGAACCTTCCGTGTAATTCGCCCAGTCGATCATCATGTAGAGACGCCTTACGCAGCCCCTTACACAGGCCGGAACGCGCACCGCGTTTGCCGACGCCATCACATGAATGCCGAGAGAGTATAAGGCGGAGAGGCCACAGCGTCTTATACCAGCTTCTTACACGGGCCGTAACGCGCTAGCACAAACGCGTTAGAAACGCGCAGTCTTTCGTTAATGTTGGGTATTTACTGTTATAGTGGTGCATGTGTCCGTGTGCGCTTCGTGGCGTAGTGGCTTGCGCCGCGCGTTGGGAAGCGAGTGGTCCCTGGTTCTATTCCGTGCTTCGGACACAACGTCCGGAATTTTTTGCTCATCGTCCACGGTCCACCAAGCGCGATCCGACACGTGCGGCGACGATCCAGGAGAATGAGAGGAGCGCTCCCCGCGCAGCATCCAATCGGAGAGCAGGTGCACCGCCAACGCCATCTACGTACCTTCACCCAACTGCCATATTGTACGCATGTCTATGGGACAGCGCCCTCTCGGAAACGAGACGAGAAATGGAGACGACGACACAGAATGCGTACAGCGCCATCTAGTGTATCGTCACCCAACTGCAGTTTGCATGCATCTCTATGGGACAGCGCCATCTATTGTATGCTATTGTATGCTAAGGGAGACGCTACTGGCTACGCAGGATGCATCGACAACCGAGAACCGCCCAGGTGATGCCATAAGGAGCTTCGCCCCTAAAATGCCGGAGGCCCGCCCCGTGTACTGTGCGTTGTCAGTGCGCATTAATGAACCCCAGCGGAGCCAATTTTGGGAACCGTCAACTACGGCGTTCCCCTTCTTGCTATCTCTCTTACTTCCTTTCCCCTACCCCCAAGTATGCTGATTCGTGCTCCCGACATGGGCTACAGAAAATAGCGTCATTTCCTTTACCGAACGACAGTCGTCATCAGGCTGCTTTCCGTAATTACGCTGTTACATAAATATAAGCATTTATGCAATATCCACTTTGGTGAATTTCTAGAGCAACACCCTGCATCGAGGTTTCTACTTGAACGCCTACATATACTGCAGAATGTGAATGAGAAATTCCGAAAATTTCATCAGTCGACAGCTCTGAAAGTTCCCTACTTAATCCTGAATTTATTGCTTGTGTTCACATTTTTTTTTAGAAGTAATTGTCAACACTTGCGGATAGATGTTTCTATTGACCGTTTGTTTTTGTTCAGACTGTTGAATCTTCACGAACACAGGGCACTTTCTCAACTCTAGCATTACGGCTTCGCTCTTGTTCGATACGCTATATGTGACTGGCACATCAGCAGGAAGGAAAGGCAGGAAGGAAAGGACGAGGACAAAAGAGCAGAGGGGAACCCAACACGAACACGTGTTGTCTTCGCCACTTTTGTGTTCTAGACTGAACTACCTAAATTACATGCACCCGATCGTTACCAGGCTTCGAAAGCAACGGAAACTTCGTTTGTTCCCTATAATTTTTCGGCTACACACCAACAAGCTGATCCATGTCCCGAACTTCCTGCCTTACAAGCGCCTGGTGAACGGCATCAGAATTCGCCAGTAAGGGATACTTCCTCTGTCGCTTAAAAAAACGGACAGATGAGGACAGGGAAGTTATTGCCACAATCCGTTCACTGGCGATTGTAATTCACGTGCTTCTGGACAAGACGCCAACACCAACAACTAGAAGCGTGTATGAAGTGCTGGACGCCATCAATCCAGTTCTCGCAAGCCTTCAAGAAGGCAGTGATTGAGAAATCTAAAACAAGCGCAATGTCTCGTCATCGACATCAGTAACTCATTTCAGAGAGATCTAAGAAGCACCTTCACACTTCATAATCATATTTTCAACAGCGCCTACTTCAAAAGGCAGAGTTATCTGGAGCGCAGCGAAGACAATAGTTATGAACGTCATCGGGCAGATTGACACTGTTTCACAAGGACCGCACGTCATTACAACGTCGGCGTCCTTGTTATGTTTTTCCCTTACTCTCGTCTCAGTCTTTATTTCCTCTTCCCCAGTGCAGAGTATCGAACCGGGTTCAGCCAAGGTTAACCTATCCGCCTTCCTTTGCCGTTCCAAGCTTCCTTCCTTCGTATAATGAACCCTTACCAACTCGATCAGCTTCCTGTAGTTCCCAGTGCCAAGGTCTCTCGAATATTCATTTTCTTCGCATTCTCGGTTTTCACTTGAACGGCACGAAAGCTATGATAATTTAATCATGTCCTGCTTAAAAATATCGACTCGGTATTAAAATCAGACAAAGTTGGAAGACGCTTTAGCTTGCCTTTTAGGAGTGAACTCACTGGGCCCCTGTTCGTATCACCACCTCGTAACAGAATTGTGTTTTCTCGTACAACCAAATTAGTCCGAGCTATCTTTTATGTAGACATTAGTTCAGTCGTAGTTTACGATTCTGCTGACGGATTTTACTTTGAGAAATTGAATTCTGTTCGCTAAAGCACTTGCGCCATGGTGAAGGGCTTTCGTGGTCGGGAGTTTCGGAAGATACGGTGGTAGCAGTAGATGATTGTGTCCGCCTTCGAATCTGGCGTAATATCCAAGGTAGCGCCAGTAAACAAGGCACCAAAAACAGAGCAGTGTGAGGCTGTGCTATCTTGCTCGAAGCCTGGAGAACAGCTCAAGCTGATCGACAGAGCTGGCAAGATGGCAAAGGCCACAGGAGCCCTGGACTGAGGGCTCCACCTTCGCCTGGAAACTTACCTTTGCGGAAATAAAGTTTTTCATTCATGCATTCGGAACAGCATTTTCAGCTCCTTAACACAATTGCGTTAAGATGTACGGTTTAGTCTTCACCAGAAGGGAGCTTTCGGTGGTAAGATAGACTGAGCGGCATAGAACGGCTGATTTCAATAGCAGCGTTAAAAACCTATGCCAAAGTGCTGGCAGTAAACCATTGGTTCATAAATTAACGCGTGTCTCTGCTGTCTCTCCGTCTCTTTCATTCATAGAATTCCATGTTTCACACCTAATTAGGGTAGAGACAATAGGGGAAATAAAATGAGGGTTGGTCCCTCTTTATTTATTTATTTATTTATTTATTTATTTATTTATTTATTTACTAAGTACCTGCTTCGCCATAAGGCATTACAGCAGGTAGGGTACAGTACATATCATCAAACACAAAAAAAGCATATTCATAAAGCATACAAAAAATCATCACTTGAACTAATACAGACTATCTCCGGGGGCAGAGTGTTCCACTCTCTTATAGTGCGGACAAGGAAAGAGTAGCGAAAAGCGTCACCCCTAAAAGGAATCTCGCGTATTTTTAAGTGGTGATCAAGTCTTTGAGAAACATAGTTGGGTGGTTGAAAATACAATTGCCTGATGATCCCTGTTCTCGAATTATAAATGCTATGAAGGAATTTCACTCTGAGGCTTCGACGACGGTTTTCAAGAAGATGCCAGTTTAATGTTTTGTTGCTCTCTGTCACACTAAGCATCCTGTCATACTTTCCAAGGACAAATCGAATTGCTCTATTCTGCACTTTTTCAAGTTTATCTACAAGTTCCTTAGTATATGGGTCCCAGCAGACGCACGCATACCCCAGTATACTGCGGACATGTGTAAAATAGAGCTGCTCCCTAACTTTCTGTGGTAAACTACTGAAGTTACGTTTCAGAAAACTCAATGTTCCTACAGCCTTGTTCCTAACATAAGTGACATGTTTATTCCACCTCAAATCAGCGGTGAAAAATACACCTAGATATTTATATTCTGTGACTTGAAGATTAGCGTTATTAATCGTGTAATGATTTCTGCTGTGCGAGAGTTTCCTGGTAAAGGTGACGTGGACACTTTTTTCACATTCAACGACATTTTCAATTTTTCACACCATGCGGCAATTAAATCTAAATCGTTTTGCAGTGCTTGTTTGTAAAGATCGCTATTGATGGCCCTATATACTATACAGTCATCTGCAAAAATTCTAAATGATGATGTGATACCCAAAGTGATGTCATTTGTGAATAACAAAAATAAAAGCGGACCTAAGACTGATCCCTGTGGTACACCAGAGGTCACAGAAACATATGTAGAGGAACAACCGTTGAGAGCCACAGACATCTGCCTTGAGCGAAGATACTCAGCTATCCAAGCAATAACCCTATCATCCAATTTGTAATATCGAAGTTTACCGATCAGGAGACTATGCGTAACGACGTCGAAAGCTTTTCTGAAATCCAGAAATATAACACTTTGCTGCTTGTCGACAGCTGAGGCAAGGTCATGAGTAAATTCTACCAAATCGTCGTACAAGAAAAACTCTGCCGGAACCCATGCTGACTAGTATGAAGAAGGTTATTGGCAACAAGGTGAGACATGATGCTGCTATAAATCACATGTTGCATAACTTTGCATACAATGCTAGTTAAAGACATTGGCCTATAATTCTCAGCTTTGTCCCTCTGTCCACTTTGATGAATTGGTACCACGCGGGCCAACTTCCAATCCCCAGGAACAATGCTGTCATTTAAGGAATTTTGAAATAAACGACATAAATATAAACACAGAGTGCCCGAGCAGTTAATGAGAATCGTCCGGACCACTCGCTTTCGTGTGTTTCAAGCCTTGCAATAATCTCTCGACTCCCGTCGCACTAAACGCAACCTCAGACATTTTGCCGACTTGGACAGAAAAATCAACAGTTCTAACTGCACTAGTATCTGAAAAATTAGACTGAAATACCGATGCAAAGTAATTAACAAAAATTTCGGCTTTACTTGGATCATCATTAATAATTCTGTCGGACCAGTGCAATGGTGGAACAGAAGTGTCATCCTTACCGTTTCTTTTAACGTATTTCCAAAATTCCTTCGGATCGTCTACCAGCCTCTGGCCTAATTTAGCGAAGTATGTTTGTTTGGCGGATCCAGCGAGCTCTCTAAGCTACGTTTTAACTCCACTAACTGTATGTAGCGACAATCCAATTTCTGAGTCTTGCTAAGCCGATAGATTCTTCTGATTTTTCGTAATAAAGAACTGATTTGCCTGTTCTCCTATATAATAAAAGCATAAACGCAGCGCGTAATCTTCAAATTATAACGCCCCACCCAATCGCTTCGCCAAGACTGCTTGTACCAAGCGCTCCACTTAAATGCGTTTCATATAGTGTCCTCGTGTGTCGTAGCATTCTCAGCCTACATATTGCCGAAGTGTTCAAACCAGCTGTAGAGATACTTCGTCTCCCTTGGACACATTATTAAATCTCATATTAAAGGTGTATGTGTTGGCCAAAACGCTTCTGAAACACATTGTATGTAGATAAGACTGGGCCATGTTAGGTTCAAAGTGTTGGCAAGGTCGACCGTTCCTCGTATCACATTTCTGATGGGCTTGTATGTTGACACTTGAAAGGGGTGTTGCTGCGAAATTCGACCCCAACGTAGGAATATCTTGCCTATTTCTTTGCCAAAGGAAAAAAATTCACAGCATATCCACGGGGTGAATGATGATGAGTGGGCGAAGCTCCGGAGTGAACCACCGATAAACCGTTAATCTTCCGTGTAATTCGCCCAGTCGATCATCATGTAAAGACGTCAGAAACACTCTATTCGAACGCTGGGATCTGGCGTTTAAGGTGACGCTAGCACAAACGCGTTACAAACATGCAGTACACTCTAGTAAGGGGGGAGAGGCCACAGCGTCTTACGCAGCCCCTTACACAGGCCGGAACGCGCACCGCGTTTGCCGACGCCATCACATGGCTGCTGAAAGAGTATAAGGCGGAGAGGCCACAGCGTCTTACACCAGCTTCTTACACGCGCCGTAACGCGCTAGCACAAACCCATCATCATCGTTAGAAACGGACAGTCTCTCGCTCTCTCTCTCTCTCTTTCTGTCTCACACAAGACAGCAGATGGAAGAGTGAGAGAGCTCGCGCGCCACCTGACGTTCCTGAAGGCAACTCGGAGGTAAACAATGGCTGCTAATGGGAATGAGAGACAGAAGAAGTCGGCTTTTAGCTAAAACTTACACTTCTACTTCTACTAACCTTTCCTACTGGAACATGCCAATGGCTGCTAATGGGGAATGAGAGACAGAAGAATTCGGCTTTTAGTTAACGCGCACGCTGCGAATTTTTTATTGTTCAACAACGCACAGGAGAAATCTCTCACCGGCACCACCTTGGAGGTCAAAGCGTAAGACTGGTTACGCACTACGACTACGACGAGGGACGAACGGGTGCCGCTTTAAGGAGCTTCGCCCCTAAAATTCACAGCATAGCCACGGAGTGAATGATGATGAGTGGGCGAAGCTCGGGAGGTTCATCGTATATCGTGCCGAGTTCCGGATTAGTTTAGTTGACGCGCACGCTACGAATCCTTATGATTCAACTACGCGCAAGTGAAATCTCCCACCGGCACTTCATTGCAAGTCAAGATCCAGTGCATATATAGAACAGCCGGCCTGCAGCTAAGGCGCTGTGTCTACGTCTCTCTTCTTTACAATGGCGCAGTCGACAAAAGACAGACGCTGAGGGCGTCCTCGCGGGTCATCGGCGCAGCAGGTGCTCCAGTCCAGGGACACCGTCCAGGATTTCGCGACCATGGACCCCGCAACCCTTCTGCCGCCGGAAGCACCTATGGGACCCACGCCTACGCAGGGCCTCCTGTTACCACGGAATGGCGCTCACGCTTCCTGTGGTAACACCCCCTCGCCTAGACCTACGTCGGCACATGAGCCGCACAGGGACGCTGTCCAAGCGTCCTCGGACATGGACACCGCCGTCGGGAGGACAGAGCCCGCCGTATTTTCCACGGATGCCTACATCGGGAGCACCGGGGGCACCGTCTTAACTGCAGACACCACGCCTGATGCTCTAAGCGGCTCCCCAGACAACGCAGCGGAGCACGTGAGTGCCATCGCGCAACTGCGCGACACGCTCACCACGTTCCTTAACGCGTACCCTGCGCTCTCCGCCGGAACACTTAGCGGCTCCCCCGACAATGCTGCGGAGTTCTTACGTGTCATCAACATCCTCTCTGAAACGTCCTACTTCATGCCGTCGGGGAGCTCCGGGTCCTCTCGTGCTGCGTTGCCACCACCGGCCGCTTGGACATTACCGGTGTTCCGAGGCTTCCAAGACGACGCCGATCAGTGGATCGAAGCCGTGAACGTTCTCGGTGCCCGGTATGCCTGGCCGCACCAGTACAAGCTGCTGGTGGCCATAAACAACATCGATGGTGCGGCCGCAGCATGGCACCGGTACGAGGGAGTCAGGCAACACTCCTGGCAGGAATGGAGCGCCAGACTTATCGCCGTTTTTGGACGGATTCGCCTCCACAGTCCTGTCACCAGCGGATCTGACCGGTGCACTACCGAGGAAGCAGCTCAGGAGGAGCGCCACCTCGAGGCTGTAGCTTCGAACTGCAGCTCACCGGCAGATAGCATCACGGCCTGCCCTGACGTGCTGATCGGTCCCAAGATTTGTTTGTCTACACAGATTTCAACACAAGAGGCCGCATTCCATCCACGTCCCGCTAACTATGATTACACCGGCCATCCTGGCCAGCTTGCGTGCAAGCCACCTGACGACGACAAGCCATCTGTCATGACTCCCATTGCGCCCCCTGAGCGATGTGCAGACCGCAACCAAGCTTTGTTACTTGGCAGGGGATGTGCCACTGATCGCTGTCAACTTGATGCCACCAAACAGGCGTGCCAAGAAAACGCGGAGCCGCGTCTAAGGCCGTCGAGGCAGTCATTGGCCAAGTGTGCTCGCGTTCCCCATTTGCCCTGCGAAGTCCTTCCACAAGATGACAAGGTCTCGACTCAGGATGAGGGTACCTCTAAGGACCTGCCGCTAGTCCTGTGTACTCTTCCTGTGTGGTCCGTGTTGAGTGCGCAATAGTTGCTTTACGCTGCCGCTACAGCTGCAGTCGATCGATGGCTGGAAGGCGGAACTCAAACCTCACAATTTGGACGCCGCTGCTTCAGACAGCTCCTTCTCAAGACCTATAGAGCGCAGCTTTCCGTTGACCCTGGCAGCGACAACGCTGTCGAAATGGAAGTTACCTCGCCCTGCAACACGGGAGCTCGTCCATTTGTCGCGGACACTTACGAGAAGACCACACGTCACAGAAAGTATGCGACATCTGAAGGTCAACGGTCGAAAGCACGCTCCTTTGTCCATGTCAGATCTGCGGCGGAGGAGCAATAGGCGAAAAAAGCTCCCCCTACATCGCATGCGATACCGCCTGCCAGAGACATGCCTGGCAGCCTGCCCTGTGAAGCCACAGCGTGGCCGAGAGAATAGAACAGCCGGCCTGCAGCTAAGGCGCTGTGTCTACGTCTCTCTTCTTTACAATATGTATATATATATATATATATATATATATATATATATATATATATATATATATATATATATATATATATATATATATAGGGTGGCCGGTGAGGGCGCGTTCTCCTTCTTTGCGAGCTGGTAGAGCGTTCATCTAAGAAAGAGCGTTTGATTGATTGATTGATTGATTGTGGTTCGGTTAGGAAAGGACGCTAATTTCTGCAGCCCGTGTAGGGAGCACGGCTAAGCGTCCGTGGGGGTGGGGGAAAGGGAGTGAAAGAGATAGAGAAGAGAGAGGCCGTAGTGGAGGGCTCCGGAAATTTAGACCACCTGGGGTTCTTTAACGTGCACTGACAACGCACAGTACACGGGCCTCTGGCATTTTCGCCTCCATCGAAAATGCGACCGCCGCGGCCGGGATCGAACCCGCGTATTTTGGGTGGCAGCCGAGTACCGTAACCACTACACCACCGCGGCGGACAAGAAAGAGCGTTTCCATAGTCAACGCGCGCCTTTCGCTCTCTCTCTCTCTCACAAGACAGCAGATGGAACGCCATCTGCGTTGCGTGGCGTTGCATAGTACTGTGAGTGGTGTAGGCTACACGATACGCGTGACAACCTACCCACAGCTTAAGGAGCTTCTCCCCTAAAATTTGAAAACTCGCCGCCTGTGAGAGTCAAATGCTATAGCTTCACTGGGCACCGTTCGCATCGCCTCCTCGTAACAGAGTTACGTTTTCTAGTACATTCGAAGTACCTTCATGAAAGGGGACTCGAACTGTCATCTGAGAAGTGCTCGTTTGTTGCCTTTACACGCAAGGACATGGAACGCTACGTAATTAGAATTAATGGACAGGCCATCACGTATGAGAAGGCACACCGATTCCTCGGAGTAATAATAGACCGCGACCTGTCTTGGAGCCCTCACACTTCCTATATGAAAAGGAAGTTGACGAATATCACCCACGTGCTCAGGTTCCTTGCGGGAAAATCGTGGGGTGTATCTGTACGAGCGATGCTCCAGCTTTACACCGCGTTATTCCTTGGATTCATGCACTACAGCCTACCAGTGCTGGGCGGAACACGTAAAACTAATGTGCGTGTTCTCCAGTCGCTTCAAGCTCAAGCACTGAGAATATGCCTTGGACTGCCGAAGTGTGCATCCACAGCAGCGACAGTCGTCGTCGCACGTGATCATCCAATCACAACATATCTTCGTGTGGATGCTCTACGAGTACACCTAAGACATCTCGCCCGAATTCCGTCGCACCACCTAGCCTCTCTTCCCGTTTCTAGGCCACACTCCGAATTCAGCGCCATTATTGCTGCTCATCGTGCAGTCCTACCATCGGGTTTCACGCCTCCAGCAAGGCCATCATTACCATTGTGGTGCCTTCATCCCCTCGAAGCGCTCCTGACCATGCCCGGAATTAAAAAGAAAAACCACATGTCAACTTTAGCCTTACAACAAGCCACCCTAATGTTCCTGCATGAGCAACACAGCGGACGCCTTCACGTTTACACGGATGGGTCAGTTTCCTCTGTGAGCGCGTCAGGAGCAGTGATCATTCCAGCCAAGTCTGTCACCATACAATTCAAGACGTCCCACTTCACAACTTCGACAGCTGCAGAACTCGCCGCAATTCATGCAGCGGTAGAAGTCATAATTGCAGAACCTTCCCATGCATGGTCCATATTCACAGACTCCAAGGCAGCTCTTCAATGTCTGATATCGCCATTTCGTCATGGACCCCACGAGCAACTGGTTGCTGACATAAGAATTCTTCACCACCATGCCGTCGAGCAAGGACACAACATCACGTACCAGTGGATACCGGGGCACTGTGGGATCAACGGCAATGACCTTGCTGATAAATCCGCCCGATCTGCCCACGATGATAACCACTGTAGAGCAATACCATTCTCCAGGACCGACGCATCTGCAAGGCTTCAATCCCTAGCACGTGAACTTACGCGCGCACAGTGGGATTCGTCAGATTTCACCAATGCTCGTGTACGTAGTTTGCACCCAGACCTTAAGTTCCGCCTTCCCTCAGGAATACCTCGAGCTGAAGAGACACTTCTTTGTCGCCTGTGGCTTGGCGTTGCCTTCACAAACGCCTACGCATTTCGTATTGGAATGGCAAACGACCCTATGTGCGAGAACTGCGGCTGCGACGAAACGATCTCTCATCTTCTGTGTGAGTGTCCCCGTTTCAGTGGCCCCAGGAGAGAACTTACCGCTGCTCTAGACAGACTTGACAGGCGCCCTTTGTCCGAGCAACGAGTATTGGGACACTGGCCATGTCCATCGTCAGCACGGAAAGCGCTCAACGCGTTGTTGCGATTTTTACGGACGAGTGGTCTATGGGACAGACTTTAAGCAGTGTCGCGTTTGTGTGCGTGTGTTTTTTTTTCTCTCTTTTTCTTTTTTCTTGTCGTGTCTCCTTTCTGCTATCTTTCAGTCCCCTTACCCTTCTTCCCCTGCACAGGGTAGCCAGCCGGTCTCAGCACTGGCTAACATCCCTGTCTTTCCTCCTTTCTCTTCCTCCTCCTCCTAGTACATTCATATTACATGCCAACCTATTTTTTATGTGTAGGTGTTCAGACCTTGTTTAAAATTTTTTTTTGCAACTACTTTTACTTTAGATATTGAATTCCGTACAGAGAAGCACCCGCGCCGGGAGAACTTTCGTTGTCGGGTGCTTTGGGGAACATCGTGGTAGCCCGAGATGATTATTTCCGCCGTGGACACCGACGCCAGTGTCTCATTTGCTGCTGCACGAGCTCCTCTAACTTTCTGGCGTTCAAAACCATGCCAGCCAGATAAGCCCGCTCGAGCTTTCCACCACCCTCTCTAAGGCCCGTATTCGTAAACCTATCTCATATTAGTATGTTGTTATGATGACAAGTTGGGCGTGTTCTTTGAGCATGATCCGAGTGAAGGCGCGAAAACGAAGACAGGCAAAGAGAGAACACGCGCACACACAGGGCGTCACTTGTAGCATTGTTTAAACTGAAAAAAACCCACTATATTTTATACTGCGAGTGCAATCACAGTTTCTCAGTGTGCATTCGCGTCCAGGTAAAGTTCTTTGCGCGAAATTAGTGATATTGATGCAACACTTACGCACTTATCTCCTGCCTCAATGATCATTTTGGCCTCAAATATCAAACGAACCCGTTTGTCACGGCTTCTGGCAACCACAGCGCAGGCGCAGAATTCTGGTTTACGTTTGCAGTCTCTACAATGTATTTTCGCGCCTTCACTTCAGATTATAGTACTACATATCTATTTTTTCTTACAATTCCTAAGGAGCGGTTAAACACACTACAACTGCGATTGACGCTGCACAAGCAGTACCAGTGCTACATATGAAATAGGTGATGTGTACCGCGCAGGAAGATCCTTGTGGACGAGTGGTATCGTGCTTGCTTCACACCTTGGTGGACCACTTTCGTTCGATTACTGCCGAGTGATAGTTTGCCTTCGGTCATTACAGCACGTTTGCCCGTGTCTATGTCAAGTCAAGTCAAGTCAAGTTTATTTGTTTTATCATGTACAAAAAAAAAAACGGGTTACATAATACGAACAGCATCAGGAGGTCCCAAAGTAAGGAACTGTCAGGGGGACCTCCTATAATTAGTGGGGTACATGAAAAGTAAATAACAGCAGCAAGAAACTAAAGAGTGCGAGAAAAAAGAATAGAAGCAGTTATTACATAAAAATATATAGTAAAAATAGAAAAGTTACATATTCATCATAACAGCGTTACACAATACTAAAACGAAATAATGCACATAAGGAATACAAAGGAATCAAGTGATGAAAAAAATATTACTAAAGAACAAAAGGTTCGTCTAAGAGCATGTTCTTAATTTTGGATTTAAAGGATGGCAATGAACGGGATGACTTAGCATGAAAAGGTACATGATTCCAGAGATGAACACCATAGAAACGCGCTGTGAATCTGCCATAGTTAGATTTGATTTTAGGTAAGAGAAGGTTGTTACGCTCCGAAAACCTGGTATTATTGTTGTTGATAAGGATATGGAAAGGAATACAGTCTAATGTTATTTCGCGATGAATGAGACGGTATGTGATGACCAACAATCTGTGATAAAACAACTTTTGAATGGGCAAGATGCGAAGATGTTCATAGATAGGTAGAGAATGGGAACGGAATGGGCTAAAGGTCATTAATTTTATCGCTTGGTTTTGAAGACGTTGAAGTGGTTTGAGATGAACGGCATATGTGTTACCCCAAGATGACAAGCAGTATGATAAATGGCTGTTAATGTAAGCATGATAAAGTGAGATGAGAACATGAGGTTGAAAAAATGCACGTGTTTTAATGATAATGCGGATACCAAATGAAACCTTTTTTATTAGCGAATTGACGTGACTGTTGTATTTAAGATGTTTGTCAAGAGTAACACCCAGGAATTTAGCATTATCAGATGCCGTTATAACATAGTTATTCAATGAGACCGTTATGGATGAAGCAATCACAGTATGTGGGCTATGAAATAGTACAAGAGTTGTTTTACTCGGATTAATCTGAAGTCGATTATTTGTGCACCATGAATGAACATTGTTGAGATCTGCATTAAGTGTATGTTGAAGTGCGGTGAGCGATTTATGTGGTGAATAAATGGTGGTGTCATCAGCATATAACAAACATTTACAAGAAGTAAGCGTATTAGGTAAGTCGTTTATGAATAGGAGGAACAACAGAGGACCTAATATAGAGCCTTGAGGAACGCCACAGTTAAATAGTTTAGTCGATGAGAATTGACCATTAAGATAGACCACTTGCGGCCTGTTAGGCAAGTAGCTGCGAATAAGATTTAGAGGTGGGCCAGTAATACCAAAAGACTCGAGCTTAGCCAGAAGAATAGAGTGTACTAATGTGTCAAATGCCTTTGTTAGGTCAATGAATATGGCTCCTACAAAAAATCCTTCGTCAATAAATTGTTTAATATTGTCCGTGAAATTGATCAGTGCCTGTTCCGTTGAGTAACCATCTCTAAAGCCAAACTGGAGCGAAGAAAGAAGATTAAATTTGTTCAGATATTGCATTAAGCGAGTGTAGAGAAGCTTTTCAATGACTTTGCTAAAAAAGGGCAAAATTCAGATTGGGCGGTAGTTGTTAACGTTATCACGAGAACCCTTTTTGAACACAGGAATTATTTTACCACGTTTCAACAAGTTAGGGAATATACCTGTTCTGAATATTTTATTAGCAATATCTGCCAAAAGTAGCGATATATCTGCAGCAACCAGTTTTATTCTAGAAGGCCGCAAAGAGTCCAGGCCTGGTCCCGTGACTTTGAGGGAAGAAATGACATTAAAAACTTCTTCTGAAGAAACCGGACGAAGGAAGAAAGACCGAGAGCTGCGTGGAAGATGAGGTAGAACGCTAGGTGAAGGCATGTTTTGGCACGCGACAAAATGATCACTAAAAACATTAGAGATATCAACCTCGTTAGTGTATTCCTTATTGTTGTAAACTATTCTTTTAATACCCGTATCGGACTCTGTAATATTAAGAAATTCTTTAATAAGCTTCCAATTATGCCTGTTATTTCTTCCGTTTTGAATTACCCGCCGTTCATAATATTCCTGTTTTGCGCGCTTAAGGACACGGGAAAGAATGTTGCTATAATTTCTTAGTTTAGCTCGCAATGATGCGTTGAAAGGCTGCAATTTAACCTTTTTGTGCGTTTTATGTTTACGTTTAAGTAGTAAACTATAAGGAATAGTATGCTCTTTCTCTTTTTTAGCACACGCACAAATATGTTTTCCATGAAATATTCAACGTCTATTTTAGCTTGCCCCTGGCTGACACAACACGCAATGTAAAACATGAATCACCTGTGAAGCACATGCACATACCCCGGGCAGAGGACTACAGGTACGAGCCACACGTGATCGTGTCACCGTTAATCGTGATGTACAGGGCGGGTGTGTCATGTTAGCGACGCCAAAATCAGTCACATATGCCCTCCGTGCATTCATATCTTGCCATCCCAATTTTGGTGTATACCAAGCTAACCAGACTACAGGTAGAGCAGTCGCGTGTGGGTGAATAAATCAATCGATAGGTATACGGCAGGGTAGATACGGTCAACGTGATTTAAGTTTGCATAGGAATGCTTCGCATTTAATACAAACGCTCGATGCACACGCGTTATTACGGCCTTGGCGGCTGTATTTCTATGGAGGGGTAATGTTGAAGCCCGTTTAGAGTGCGCTGTCGATGCTAGCTAAAGAACGCCAAGTGGTCGAAATTTGTGAGGCCCTCCACTACGGCGTCTTTCATAAGCATATCGTGGTTTTGTGACGCAAAACCCACAAATCAACCAATCAGTGCACAAGCGTTGATGTCACGTGGAGATTGGGCGCAAATGCACTAGAGCGCAGTCGATAGTTTTAGAATGCACCGAAACGATGGTATCGGGGGGAACGTTCCATTTTGCAAGCGTGTGTGGAAAGTATAACGGATAAAACGGAATCCTTGACACGATAAATGTGCACTCTTTTCTTACTGTGCTTTTTTTAGTGCAGCTATGTACACTAATAATAATAATAATAATATTAATAATAATAATACTTTCTAGGGTGTTGCTATTCAAAGCACGATATGATGAATCAGAGACACCTTCAAAGCTTCTTAAGACAAAACGCATATTTTCTACTGCATGGTTTCTATCATAGTTCCATAGCCCTCCTCTACAGGGGAGGGCTACGGAAAATTCGACTAGCGTGGGTTCTTTAACTATGATAGAAACCATGCAGTAGAAAATATGCGTTTTGTCTTAAGAAGCTTTGAAGGAGAAAGCCTCGGATCACTATGATTAAATAAAGCGTTATAGGTGCAGAAACATAAGTGGCTGGTAGGGCTCGAGGTGCGCGATCCTTCGTTCGTTTAGCAGTCAGCCTCAGTAAAAGAATGGCGTCGTGTGGCTCGAGGCGTGCGATCTCGCTCATCTTTCGCCGGGCTCTTTCACTAGGTTATTGAGCGCTGGAACCTGGGATTCGGCAAGAGAAAGGACGGTATTATCTGCAGCTAATGTCGCCAGCACGGCTCAGCCTCCGCGCAAGTAAGGGGAAATGAAATTGTAGAGTGTGAAGAAGATAAGAGTCTAGTGCAAGTTTCCGGACATTTCGACCATCTAGGGTTTTCACTCACGCGGCGCCGCACACGGCCTCTAAGATTTTCGGCCGCCGTGCCTTGGCGCAGGTCCACAACAGTGGAAAGAAAAATCTGCGCGAGGTGCTCGGTAGATAATACATTGCGGGTTACGGGGACCAGGCTAAAATAAACGTGCTAAATAGCGGAAAATAAACGCCTTGGATAGAACCTAGCATCAAATTGAACTCTGATGGCTAGCAAAGTAATTATGAGGGGGATGTAGATCTCGTTTGCATTTCCTGTACTAAATGGTAATCTGATGTTAGGCGTGTCTTTCACAGCGAAGCTATGCTTTTCGTTCCAATATCGAATTGGGAACTATCATCGCTATTGGTCCCTCGTGGTGACACTGGTGCGCGTGCCCTTCTACGCAAGTCCCAATGTGCGTCCTTATGCGGAACAGAAAGCGTGTATGTGACAGGCAGCTCCTAAAGTAGCATGGCCATATGTAGTACAGCAAGCAAGAGGGCGGAAAGGAAAATAAGGTCTAGGAGGAAGGAAAGTAAAAGGTAAATAGCTGGGAAAAGACAGTCACGTGACGATATTGACGCCTACTCATAAAAAATGTACAGTATAGGAAGATGTGAAATGGGCCCCGGTCAGGTGGTAGGCAAGCGGTAGAATAACACATGGCGAAGCGCCACTGCAGGTTACCACGTCCCGATAACTATGAAGGGACTAACCCTACCCGAGGGGCACCGCGCACTTGCGCCCGGAGGAGGTTGGCTTGCCGAGGCTATCAGAATCACGTGACCCCACCTCCAATTTTTTCTCCATGACAGCATGGCATAGCCGAGCCCAGCTGTACTCCACCTACTTACGGTATTTTGGCCCCACGGTATGACGTTAAATCTAGTCACCTCAGCTAGCGACTACCCACAGCTGCGCTTGCATAGCTTAGCTCTGTTAAATCTAGCATTGCATGTAAGATGACGTCACATGCGCTATGTAACCCAAACATGTAGCATCACGTCACGAGCTCTGTCCCTTTTTTGCTACCATGAACCAACTGGCTGAAGCCTCAACTCTAGCAAGCTTTATTTCACGTGACATGTTCCCACCAAATCCACGTAAGGCGATTTCTGAACTGGTCACGTGACATGTTCCTGCCAAAACACTGTAGCACCTATATTCGCGTCACAAATCGCGGGACTTAACCGAGCTTCTAGAACCCGGTAGATGCTGGTCGGCCACAAGCGCAACTTCTTAGTCCAGCATTTCACCACTAGTGAAAGCTGCCCAAACTTCTACATGGGTTTGGGTGAGTGGTCCTCCCGGGTCCGGAGGGAAAAGTGTTGAACGTGCGCATTAACGCGCTCATTACGCTACACACTCGTACCCAGGTCAGGTAAACTACAGAATTTTAGGAAACGACGCCAATTTCTGCAGCCCATGTTGGGAGCTCGGCTAAGCGTCCGCATGGGTAGGGGAAAGAGGATGAAAGAGACAGGAAGAAGAGAAAAAATCCACGCATATCCACGGAGTGAATGATGATGAGTGGGCGAAGCTCCGGAGGTTCATCGGTAAAAACCGTGTATCTTCCGTGAATCTTGCCCAGTACATCATCAAAGACGTGATAAACACTGTGTGTCGCCATCTAGCGCTCTCCTATCACACTAGAGCACGCAGCGAGCGCCTCCGCGCCATCTATTGATGAAATCACGTACTAGCTAAGCAGCACCGCAGCGCTCGGACGGACGGACAGACAGACACACGGACGGACGGACGGACAGACAGACTCCCATACTACGCGTTCCCATACATCTGAATGAAGCGAGCATATGCTGGGATTCGAGCGCATTATGGATGGATGCTGGATGGATGCTATGAGCGTCCCCTCTGTAACGGGGCGGTGACATGTGCGCCACTAGGCTCCTAAGAAGATTTATGAACTTTTCTTTTTTTTTCTCTCTGTCTTTAAATTTTCATTATGCCATTTAAATATACTTCAATCAAATCGATCATACTATAGCAAAAACGGAAATTCGTAGCCCAGTTCCCTGCCCCTTATGGCAGAAAGTCCATATTTTTCCCTATAATTATTTTTGTCCTATATTTATAATTTTTCCCTATAATTATTTTGTATATGTAGACATACTAGCACCATCTAGTGAGCGCTTCAGAAACTACATGTGGCTACATGCATACTATTACAGAGGAGGGAACGACCCACGCCTTAAGGAGCTTCACCCGTAAAACCGTAGCGGAGGGCTCCGGAAATTTTGACCACCAGGGGTCCTTTAACGTGCACTGACAACGCACGGTACACGGGCCGCTGACATCTTCGCCTCCATCAAAAATGCGACTGTCGCGGCCAGGATCGAACCCGCGTTCTTTGGGTGCCAGCCGAGCACCGTGACCACTAGACCACCGCGGCGGGCTTTCTTTCATCGCAATTGCGTTGCCGTCACTTCCGGCAGCGCGAGTCTCCTCGCCACTGAGCGCCATAGGCTAGGGAGGGGGAAAGAAATCCGAGATCAGCACAGTAGAGGTGTTGAGGGCAAGCGAGATGGCGGGGCTGAGGAGGCGGAGGAAAATTGGAGGACGCTTATTCTCCGCCTTTAAGACGGGAACACGAGAGCACAAGAGCCATGTGAATGATGTCTAAGCAAGTAACCTATACGGGCCAACGCTTCCTTTATAAAGGAGGCGCTGCCCGGGCTCTCCGCTCTTTGTATGATCTAAATGCTGGGAAGGGGGTTTGTTCTTTAGTTTCAACCTAACAGAATTAAGTTTTCTCGCACATTCAAATAACAGTCCGAGCTATGACGTTGTGTAGGTTGGGGTCAAGTAGTAGTTTACAATGTTTCTGACGGATTTTACTTTCAGGAATTCAATTATGCTCACAAACTCATCTGTACCGTGGCGGAGCTTGCGTGGTAGAGGTGGTTAGGAATAATTTTTGCCGCCAAGGCTTGTTTTCCTGTGGCACGAGCTCCATAACATGTTAGCGGCGGCGCTCATATAACGTTCTAAGAACGGTGGCACGACGCTCTCAGCACGCTCGCGCGCCTTGCGCAAGTCGGCGCGTGGGCAGAGAGCTTACGAAAGCCACGGATACGCAGACAGCCCAAGTAGTGCTTTGCCTTCACTTTCTTTCAAAGCATTAAGTATCCTCCCGTAGCTTTTTTTTTTTTTTGCATAAAACGTAGAATACTTGTTCCTCCGAGCATAACTCTCCTCGTGTTGGCTCCGAACTACGGGAAGATGCTACCTATAGATTTGCTCCTCCTACGTCTTACATCATCTAACTTTCGTTTCAAGGAAACGGGAGCGTCTGGAACGCGTGTGCGCCTTCTAATGGTTCTCGCTTCACTGCTATTTGCTCGGGCTTTGCTTGAAGTTCTTGAGGAACGAAAAAAAAAAAAAAGGCTGAGCACGTTTCTTGGAGTGAGCAGATGTAGTCTTTAGACGAGGCAGTTTGTACAATTCACACGAGAGGCTTTTCTCTCTTGATCGGCTTATATATCTTGTTCACCACGTAGTGTGTAAATTTCGTACATGAAACGGTGGTTTTGACTGTGCGAGTTTCTCAAACGTAACCTTCATTTTTTTGCCAACTCTTGTTTAGTTCAACTCTTCGAGTATACGTGGAACTTCTACTTTTGTGTCAATCTCCATCCCAGCCTTGGTTTTTCCTTCCTTCGGCAAGACGAACCATTACTGCGACGCAATACCACACTACGAGTGTATTAATGAATGCGGTGCAAATGCGTTCACTCTGTGTAGGGAAGACCTCGGTCCTTACATTGAGCCGTAACATACAAAGCGTGCAAGGAAAATTACGATAGTACATTGGAGGTGTGTGGCATTGCATGTGTGCTATTACTGGTAACTCCAAAGCATGTGGTAGTGCCTGTGTCGAAACACAACGGCAGAGGTTTTTCCCTGCACTTTGAGCATCTTTTGTATTCTCACCTGCTACACGTTCGGTCACATGAGGAACTAACATTCGCTGACACGCATCATAATACGCCCCGCCACGGTGGTCTAGTGACTAAGGTACTCGGCTGCTGATCCGAGGGTCGCGGGATCGAATCCCGGCCGCGGCGGCTGCATTTCGATGGAGGCGAAATGTTGAGGCCCGTGTAATGTGCGATGTCAGCGCACGTTAAAGAACACCAGGTGGTCGAAATTTCCGGAACCCTCCATTACGGCGTCTCTCATAATCAGAACTGGTTTTGGGACAAAACCCCACGAAACAAAGACGCATCATAATACGTTTAACTTTGAGACGTCAACGAATCGAAATTTGCTGTTTGGCTGACTAGATATTCGAGGTACCAAATGCGCCTACTCCTAAATATTTAAGGGAAGTTCTACTCGATTTAGCAAAGCTTCAGTCGCGCACTGCAGCCTAATACGCGTCATTTTACATTTTTATTGTAATAAAGCGCTGGCAAACCAACAATCCCTTGGTCTAACCGCGCCTCACTGACGTGTGAAACGTCGATCCTGAAGCATGCTCGCATTCTTAGGTAGTATACTCCTGAAGAACCTTGCTTGTTGGAAACTACAAGTCACCACGCGATGAAACAAATGTGGCGCCTAAGATAGAGTAGCGTGGAAAGTATGCTATATGTTACGCTGCCTTTTCGAAAACACCCCCACAAAGGAGCGAATATCTCACCGCGTCTCTACAGGCCCGCTAATACGATCCCGCTGCTATATTCTAGACACGGTCGAGCTTACTCAAGGAGCTTATTTTAATATGTTATGTGCCTATAACACATAACTTAACCCGCCATTGTGGTCCAGTCGCTATGGCACTTGGCTGCTGATCCGAAGTAGAGCACTGCACGGGCCCGGGCCGGCCCGAAAGCCCGGGCCCGGCCCGGCCCGCGGGCCGGGTCGGGCCGGGTAAGTAATTGTTGGATCGGGCCCGGGCCGGGCTCGGGCTCATGAGCTTCGGGCCCGGGCCGGGCCCGGGCCTGGGTCAGGCCCGAATCAGGCCCGGTTCTCATACGTGTCGGTAATGGCGCGTGTATGCTTTTTGGTTTTGTTGTTTCTTGGGATTTAACGTCCCGAACCTAGTCAGGCTATGTGAGACGCCGTAGTGGAAGTCTCCGGGCAATTTAGACCACCTGAAGTGCATTAGCGTGCACTGAAAGGCAGCACTGCGAGAAGTGCGAAGCAACGCTACACTGCCCAGATTAGTGCATATAAGATGCACTCATGGGTATCATGGGAAACATTTCGAGCATGCAGCTACGCTCCCATGCCCGCCTCGCCTGCTTCCGCCTTCGTGACTTTGTAGACTGGTCAACGCGACTCGTAAGTCATTAAGACTTGAGGAGCTGTTTTTCCTGCAGTTTAAGCGCAAGAAGAGAAGTGACTCCTGTCACAGGGTCGCCGATCCACGCAGATGTTGCTGATTTTTGTGCTAGCAAGGCAGTTGCAAATATTTATGATTTGGCAATTAGCGAGTCAGAACTAGCATTTAATTCGGATTCTCATCACATCGAGTGTGTATTTGCTGATTCTCACGGCCACCTTTGTCTTCGTCACACTTCGTCAGTAATTCATAAGTTTCGTCATTCGTCGGAGCACAAGTGTTCTCTTGGCGCTCAAAAACGTGGACGCGCTCCCGAGACAGAAGTGAGCAAGCACCTAAGGAAGGTGATAATCAATATGATTTACTGCAGTGCACTTTGTAACAGGCGTGTGTATTGGCACCCTTTACCGCACAATTATCTAAGGGCTCCAGAGACACCCCGTGTGGACGAATTTTCATCCCTTCAAGCTTCCATCTGCCTTCGAACTTCTGCCGCTATTAGATTTTAGCGGTTAAGGAACACACATGAAAACGGGGGACATAAACCCCACCTCTAGTAAAAAAAAAAAAAAAACGTATGGCAGCTCCCCTGCTGTGAAACCTCGGGACGTGCGTAGCACGGGCACCCAGCGATTCCCGTTCGTAGAGTTCCCACTGCTCCGTGGACCAAAGCGTCAATGACCTCAATGCTTGTGGTAAGCAAGTAGGGTTTCCCCGGCACGAGTAGAACTTGTTAGCCAGAATCGCTAAGTTGGTGTGCGACATGTGCGCTACTTTTTCGTTTACTTTTATCGGCTGCGGTATCATCGTCGCGTGTTAAGTGTACCACGATCCAAAATCATGGCGCGGCTAGCTCGGTGCGTGCGCTAACATAAGTTGATTATAGTGGGTAATACAGGTTTTGCGGAAGCTATATACAGAGGCATAGACTAAGTATTCTGTGCCGCACTTGAGATGCTTGACACCCTACATGTTGAAACACCGCCCCGCCACGGTGGTCTAGTGGCTAAGGTACTCGGCTGCTGATCCGAGGGTCGCGGGATCGAATCCCGGCCGCGGCTGCTGCATTTCGATGGAGGCGAAATGTTGAGGCCCGTGTGCTGTGCGATGTCAGTGCACGTTAAAGAACCCCAGGTGGTCTAAATTTCCGGAGCCCTCCACTACGGCGTCTCTCATAATCAGAACTGGTTTTGGGACGTTAAACCCCCCAAAACAACAACATACATGTTGAAACAAAAGCAGAAGGGCCCAAGTTCATTCATATGATGGAACACATAACTTATTTTATTGACGGAGCAGTTGACACCTTCTGAAATGAAGCCTTTAGTGAAGCAATAGAATATGCGAGATCCGCGTGAAATGTCCTTCCACGTGGGCGCTACCCCTCTCAGAAGTTTGCTTTTCCTCTACTCTCCGCCTTTTGCTGCCCATCGTAGTCACCGCTTTTTCCTTTCTGGCACACGTCGCCTCCACCGTCACAGCCGCCAGCTGCAAGACTACAAGCACGACTGCGAGCCACAGACAGTCAGACTTCGCTCCCCTGTTTGCACCGAGGTCTCTGGTCCTCGGCGGCAACGATTGCAGTCATTGCATGGGATCACGCTCCGGACACCAGACCCGCCGCGTTCGACGTGGAGCGCTTAAGAAGCCAGCGGCTAGTTCAGTTGGGCGCTCTAATAAGCAGTTATTTCGGAAGCCCTTAGTCCGGTCTTGATTTAAAGTATAACACTTTCAAAGACCGAGGACGGTCAAACAAAGGCGACGAGATAGGCATCTAAAGCGAATAGCGAGGACGATTTGTCGCTCGCTAACGTGTGTGGCTTGCTTTGACAGATCTCAGCACTGCGGTGGCGGTGGTTCGGCGAACAAAGGTGCGGGAGAGGACTCCCTTCTTTGTAGCATGAAAATGTAGCCTACGTTGGAGACAGTTGCCTACCGAGGAGCCGAAACGACAGGTTTAATAACGCTACTCAGCCTGGCGAATCCTCCCACGAGTAGTTAGAGCGCATTTTTTTCTCCCTCTCGTTGCATTGCGCAATAAACGAAGTTTGCAGGATAAGTTTTGCGCTATTTACTCAATAGTCCCAGCAATTATAGTAAAGCCAATTATAAATGTCCGCCGTTTTTCCACTTTAGGTTGGCGTTGTATGATGTAGTCGTTCTTTGAAAAGAAATAAGAACATTGCACCGTTAGCACTGCGTGCATGAGACAGCCAGCTATGCCTCCTCATATAACTCCCTGCAATTCTTTCGCTAAAGTGTTACAGGTGTAATTAACCGAAGGTAAACACAGTACCAGTGCAAATCGTGACGCTGTCATATGTTTTCACAACACTCTCCGGAAAGTATCTTGAGTGCGGCTGGTATCTACACTATAGGAGAAGATTGGACAGTGCCTTGTTTATGCTCAAAGAATAATTGGTTGAATTGGGCCGGGCCGGGTCGGGTCGGGCCGGGCCTAAACCTTTCGGGCCCGGGCCGGGTACGGGCCGTATTTAAAAACACCGGGCCGGGCTCGGGCGGGCCGGAGCTCGGCGTTTTCGGGCCGGGCCGGGCCCGGGCCGGATAAAGCCGGCCCGTGCAGTGCTCTAATCCGAAGGTCGCGGGATCGAATCCCGGCCGCGGCGGCTGCATTTCTATTGAGGCGAAATGTTGAAGCCCGTGTCTGTGTGATGTCAGTGCACGTTAAAGAACCCCACGTGGTCAAAATTTCCGGAACCCTGCACTACGGCGTCTCTAATACTCATAGCTGGTTTTGGGACGTAATACCCCAGAAATGAATCAGTTATAATACCTAACTTAATTACCCTTAAGAAAAGTAAGTTGTAAAACAGGCACGCGTGAGGAATAGGGAGACCTGTTTGCCCCGTCGTGTTGCGACTTTAGGTACGAATGACACTTTAACTAGGTCTAAACCACTCCTTGGTATCGAGTCTGGCTTGGTCCCTCCAGGGCTTCATGAACCTCGCAGCATTTTCGTAACGTCTTCCCTGTAAATACGTTCAGGTGCCATCTACACTGGCTATTCTTACACATGTGGAACTAAAAATGTATGAGGGCAAAAAGAGGACACGCAGCTACTTCATAAAGGGACGACAAAGATGGCACAGTGACCTCACTGTCTGTCTTCTCCTTTCCTCTTGTCTTTTCATTTAGTTCGTCCTGTCTAATTACCTTTAGCTATAAGATCACTACCTTGAACGAATACCGTTCTGATATCTGTACGCTGACCTAGCGCAAACGCACTGCAAGAAGGACTACTCATAGCATAAATACAAACAGAACTTTCTCTATTGAAGGAGATATTATTAAATAGGCAAGTCAGTAATGCTTCTGAGATAGGTGGGCATGCAGGAAGTTTGGTACCTTTATTGCCTAGATTACTAGAATTACAGAGTCTTCCGAAAGTAGCTGTATCACCGGGCAACCTTGAGCGCTACGGCGATTTAGTGATACTATAAGTAGTTTTTCTTGCTTCGAGGTGCAGAACTCAGCTGGCTGGGCTGGAGCGGAAATCTTCCTGTAAGCCTTCCAAGGAAGTGTAATATGTAACATATTTTAACAGAAAGTTTGCCGGAGAGCAAGAACTGAGCCGTACTTGAGCCAAAGTAAGAAGCGGAGGCGGGTGCGCGCAGGGACATTAGCACGATAATTACGGCCCAGGCGCTAATTGATCCAGACACGCCAGCTCAGCTTGCAACCAAATAGCTCTTGGGCGTGGGCTTCGGGCGAGCAGGAAACCGGTGCAACGTCGCCATCGTGGTGCTGCCACCGAAGTGCCATTAGCTACAGAGCCCGGCAAATAAAAAGAAAAAAAAAGTAGATAAGTGTATCAAAATTTATCTCGCTTGGTCTCCAGGAGGGCTGTTGCAGTGACCACAAGTTCTGAAATTGAGCACTGGTCCGTGTAATCCTACCTTCTCTTCTGTGTTTGCGGCCTCCACACGATGAGGTAAACTGAAACGTGTAGGAAAATTTTTGAACGATGCCATGAGGCTTCTAAACGTCCTGTATGCTACAATGTTGAGTTAATGTTAAAAAATCTAGAAAGAACACGCAAGGTGACTGGCTCCACAAAAGTTTACGTAATGAACAACCTGCGGTTACCTGCTGCCGTGCTATTAGAGGCTTACTTTAAGAGCTAGTGCAATGAGGTTATAGTGAGACAGGCTAATTAAACGGCCGTGTAATGTACTAATAGAAGAAGCTCTCGACTAATAGGAGATTGAAATGGACAACACAATATGTGTCTGTTTTGTTTGCCCCACAGGGCTGAGCAATAGCACCAGCATTGCTTGAATAATTCCCATTAGTTGTTAGCTCACTAACAGAACTGGTGCTTTCTACAGGCCACCTCCATCACAGAAAAATGGCAGCTTCGTCAGACAGCTGCAGGATGCAGCCACAGAAGTTAAGTGCGCCTTTGCTTCGCAAGATACAGCGTTGGAGCATGATATCAAATGCGTACATACAGCGTACACACACAAAAAAAATTTAAAGGCGATGAATCCTTTCGTTTAATCTAGCGATTAATATTCACTATCGGGCTTAACGATAGCGACTCTATAGTCATATTAAGCTGGGCACCATCGAAGCCACCTTGTTACACAGGCGACGATTTTTTCTTAGTCGCTCGAGTGTCTTGTGCATTCGCATAGTATTTATGAAAGAGAAAATTAGCAACCACCCACTTGTAGCACAAGGCTACAAGAAAATCCATACCGATTTCTCAGAAAAGAAAGCCTCCTTGTTGCCAAAAAATTAGTCCTGGTCCGGTGTTCGAACCCGGGATCATCGCCTGTCCGGGGCGTTCGCTCTTCCAAATGAGCTAACCAAAAGGCTTGCGATTGACAGCGCGAAGGCGAATCCGTCGACAACTCGAAGCACATGGGCGTGATTACGGCAAATCCGTTCTGAGAAATCGGTATGGACTTCCTTGTAGCCTTGTGCTACAAACGGGCGGATGCTAATTTTCCCTTCTATAAACGTTGCTCCACCTTGCGGGTTTCCGTAGAGCTCATTTGCCATATACGCATAGTATTTGTTGCCATACAACAAATTCATGAACAAAGTTTTGTTTTACGTGCGAAGCCTTTCTAGGGGAAAATTGATCAACCTTGAATCTATCTATCTATCTATCTATCTATCTATCTATCTATCTATCTATCTATCTATCTATCTATCTATCTATCTATCTATCTATCTATCTATCTATCTATCTATCTATCTGTCTATCTATCTATCTATCTATCTATCTGTCTGTCTGTCTGTCTGTCTGTCTGTCTGTCTGTCTGTCTGTCTCAGTGCTCTTTTGATCGGTTCGTTCACTTGGTATACACTAAAATTACTGCTACTAAAATTGAAAGGGACGTGGTCAAGGGCTCTTTGTCTGTTTGCTCATTAAGTTGTTGCTACTAAAATTGGTGCGGTATGGTATCAGTGTATGCCCGAACGTGAATGATTGATCGTAACAGCGCTAAAATTGTATACTCGTCATGTACATCACTATTAACGATAATGCAACCACGCGTGGCTCAAGCCCGTAACGCTGGAGTTCGAGTGAGTGGGTTCGCGCCGCACCTGATCCAAGGTTCACATTTAAGCCAAGTTATTCTATGACTAACCAAAACAGCTGTTAAAAATTTTATCTGAACGCATTTTTCAAGGGTCTGTGATGATTTCAGCAGGTTCTTGAACAGATTTGTTGGACGACTCTCTCAGGTAAAACCTCCGAGAGTCTAATCGAGGACAAAGCCGTTCATCTCACTATATAACGAAACACAAAGCTTTTAATGTGAACAAAGTAAATGAAAAGTTTAAGAAAAGGAAAAAGAGAGAAAGAAAGTTATACACAATGGAAAATTCAAGAAATATTCTAGAAGCAGCATGCAAGCGCGAGACGTTCGAACGCGAATTGTTCAGTGGCGAGGGGCGGAGCGACAAAGAAGATTCTCGTGGTCTCACCAAATCTCGTTGCGCTTGCGTGCAGACCAGACGACTGGAGCGTATGAGGCTAGCCAAGATGATGACGCCGGGTTCTGGTCGCGACGGGTGACGACGGATGAGCCGCTGAGAGGCTCGTTCGGATGTTAGAGGCCTCCTGGCTGGCCTCGTGTCACGGAGCTCGGGCCCGCAGCCCGACCGCTCCGGAGCTGCCCGAAGGAATAGGCATTTGTAGGTTGCCGGCCGAAATCCGTGCCCCACGGGAGCTTCCAAGACGCCAACACGAGTTCCGAGGGCGGAAAGGGATGCACAGGACGTCCCGGACGGGTGAAGGCCCAATGGCTCGGCTCTGGAATCCGACTGCCGCCTTCAGCGCCCGGCCCGGTAGATGACCTGCCCGCTTCGCCTTCTCGAACCGCTCTCCCTTTCTTTCTTTCTTTTTTCCTTGAAGTTTGGCTCTTGCCCACTACGGGGGATTGGCCATGAAGCCGGCGGTTAATATAAAGAGGGAAAAAAATTGAGCTAAAGCAAAGGAAGAATAAAGAATCGGTAACGTAAGTAAGAATGAAATGTTAGAAAATGGTAGACTATTTATAATAGAAATGAACCATAATAAAATAATATGAGGTTTAATCAACTAGTGGGATCAATTTCGAGGTACGAAGATTTGGATGGAATGATGATTAGCAATGAATTCTTTTTGTGTCACGAAGGAAATTGCACATGGCTAAGCCGACGTTCCTGTTGCTATAAACAAGTGAGGACGCTCCAAAGGAAAGAATGTTCTGAGAATTCAGGGGAATGTTTAAATTCCTGAATAAAATTTCGAAATGCCTTTTCCTCTGACTACTATAGCGCTGCCAGGTAATTAAAAAGTGATCAATGTTTTCAGGCTCTCGACAATAACAGCATAGCGGAGATGGCACAAGACCAGACCTGTGTAAATAAAAATTCAATGGAGGGATACGACAGCGAAATTTTGTTATTGCCACTTCCAGTTTACGAGAGGGACACCACTTATTATCCCAAACAAAAGAAAGATGTCCATATTCTTCAATTGGTAACTTCATTTTTAAAGAATCTTGAAGTAAAGAGTACTTACGGAATCTCGACAGAGTAACGAAGGCAGTAGTAGGCACCACGGACATTACCGGCCCATCTAGGGACCACCGCGCGAGAACATCAGCCATCTCGTTTATAAATATGCCACGATGGCCCGGCACCCACACCAATCGCACTTCACGCACGTGGGGAGGAATTAATGATATGAATGTGTTTAGAACAGAAGACTTGGAAGGAGAAGCTGAAGCGAGGGATGTGCATACCGAAAGCGAATCAGTCACTATAACAACTGCCGAATTTTGTACAGGAAGTTTGCGAATGGCTAAAAGAATGGCCAAGAGCTCTGCTTCAAATATAGGTGTATAATCCGGGAGGCGCCAGGTATATGACCAGGAGGAAGTCTCTGAAAAAATGCCCACTCCCGCTTTCTCCTCACGCATGGATGCATCCGTCGCAATTATATTATCAATTCCCAATTGACATAAATGATCTTCTAATAAACCTATTAAATATCTGGAAGGTAGGAGTTTGGCATTAGAAGGGAATATATTATCCAATTCAATTTTAGCATTGGCCAATGGTTTTTCCGTTGAGACGATATCGCGAATGTTAACATCTAAAGCCTCTAGTTGATTCTGCACAAACAAAACTTGAGGTCTGTATATGCGAGACCAAGGCTCATCAAAAAATGTTAACGCTTCAGTGCAGAATACGAAGTGTGATCGCCTCTGTGAAGACGCATAAATTTGCAAATATGTTTTGACAGTGAGGATACGGAATCTGCAAGCTAACGTGGGGATTCGGGCTTCTTGGTACAGAACATGATTTGCAATAAATTTTGGTACCTTGAGACAACTCCGAAGAGCCTCTCGCTCTAAAAGAACCAAAGGATTAATCTTGTATGCCGGACCACCAGAGTATAAAATGCAACCAAATTCTAAAATCGGACGAACATACATACGGTATATCATAAGAAGAGTGTCTCTGCGTAACCCAGAGGGGTGCTGGCCAAGTCTGCGTATCATCCCAACAGCGCGAGCAGCCTTACATTTAATGTGCTCAATATGGTGGCGCCAACTCAGTTTATGATCATAAAACACACCTAAATACTTCATGCACTCTGTTTGAGGGATTATTTCCTGGCGATACTGAAGGGAAATGCGTACTGGATCATTCAAAGGAAAAACAATAACTGAACTTTTACTAACATTTAAAGTCATGCTAATTTGAGTAAACCATAACTCTAGTCTTCCTAAATAAGCTTGTAAGATCGCATGCAATGAGTGAATATCACCAGCAGACGCGAAGAACGCAATGTCGTCTGCATATACATACACTTGAATGTTATTGTCTAATGGTACTGAGCTTAACAGAACGTTAAATAATACAGGAGATAAAACAGAACCTTGAGGGACTCCTCTGGAGTGATTATATTTCAGTGAGGATAATCCACGCTGGGAACAATAAAACTTTCTATCCTTTAAAAACTCATACAACCAGTTAATGATATAGCGCGGGAAATTCAAGCTTTTTAATGAATTGAGAAGGATGACATGCTCGACACTGTCGTATGCCTTAGCTAAATCTAGAGTTACCAGTGCTGCATATTGTCGCCTGTGACGAGCAAGCTTAATTCGTCCCTCTAAATCTACATGTGCATACCATATGGAATATCCAGGTCTAAAGCCAACTTGACACGTGCTCAACATTGAGTGATCTTCCAAAAAATTCATGATTCTAACGTAGAGCACTCTTTCAATTAATTTTATAACATGCGAAGTTAGTGCGATAGGTCTAACATTATCAATATGCATATCTACTACTCGTTTTTTAAGCAGCGGGATAATTTTCGCATGTCTCCAATCTGGAGGAATCCAACCTCTTTCGAGTGAGTAGTTGACGAGATTTAGGAGGTCCTGAGGAGACACATCAAACAAAATTTTTAGCATGCCTGTCGTAATGCCGTCTGGGCCTGGAGCTGAATTGGGGAGCGACTGAGCTGCGCGCGCAAGTTCTTCTATAGACACCTTCACGAAATCATCTACACATACAGGTTTGGGGAATACTGTTTGTATTTGAGTGGTAAAGCGCCTTCCTAATCCCAATGCAATATCATTTAATACGGCAGACAGTTCTTTTGGAGCTAAAACAACCGATTCTATGGTTACGGGTGCAGAAATAGCCTTACGAAATCGAAGAAATCTGAAAAGAGCTTTCTTGTTTCCACTGTGAGAGAAAGCTGTATTGGTTTTCGTCATGAGTAGCTTTGGCTATGAAAACAGTTCTTTTAAACATGGCTGAGGCATACTTGTAGTTACTCCAGTTAGTAGGGCACTGGTTAACAAGGAGTTTTTTCCATGCAGCTTTTCTGCGCCTGTATACTCGTTCACAATCAGAGTCCCACCAGGCACTTATAGGCTTACTTTTCGCCGAGGATACGGTGAACTGTGCTTTTGTCATAGAGCATTTTAGAACACCACAAAGACTCATCGCTTTAATGTCATTTCCAGAACTGGTCAGGGAAGATAAGCTTGAATGTAGACTTTTTTTTAAATTTTGAGTAGTCGACAAAAGTCAGTGTCTGAATATCTAAAGGAATCACTGGATTATTAACGTCCATCAATATTGGGCGGTGATCACTATTTGTTGCAGTATCAACAACAGCCCAAGAAGAGACGAGCAAGCTTGAGCTGGCGAATGTTAAATCCAAAACCGATCTTGTGTTGCATCGTACAAAAGTGGCTACTTTAGAGTTAAGACACGTATAATTGTTCGTGCACATCCAATTCCACAACAATTTATTCGACGAATCAGTGCGGTAACCCCAATAAACATGATGCGGATTAAAGTCACCTGCAAAGAGAGAGTTTGCTCTACAGAAGCTCTGAATGATGTCCAGAGTACCTTCCTCTTGTACGCCAGATGGAAAGTAGCTGTTGACAATGCTGAGAGGAGCACAACCTGGGAGTGCTAGTTCAAGTACTAAAATTTCGTAATCACTTGATATTGCCTGATAAACCAGTTTCGCTCTATGGCAAAATTTTGTTGATATAAATAATGCCAATCCTCCACCTCGTGTATTCCTGTCTAAACGAAAACATTTATAATTTGGTAATTGATAATTTTGACCTGATGATAACCAAGTTTCTTGCAATACAACAATGTCGGGAGACTGTTGAGATATAAGGTAAAGTAAATCAGTAGTTTCAGAAAGTATAGATCGGCAGTTCCACTGAAGAACCCTAAGGTTTCCTATTTTGCTGACAAGCGAGCAGCTGCAACTGCTTGATCCAAAATACTATCTTTTAAAAGGTCAGTTCTGGTCAAGGGCTCTTTCACACATTTTTTGGTTTTAGCATTAGAAGAATTCTGTTTTTTGTTAGTAGGTGATCTGGTGCTCTCTCTTCTGAGACTCAAATATCAGTGAAGGCATCGAATACGCCTAATCCTATCCTTTATGCAAGCCGCTGGCAATACTGATGCGAAAGAGGAAGTCAGAGCAGTAACCTAAACAGCAACATGCCGAGAGCTATCCAAGACGTCCGAGGGTCAATATTTGAAGGAAGGAAGAGGTCAGTGGAGGATCAACCACGAAAGCAAAAACTACTTCAGACCGTGTTTCTGTGGATGGCCATTTCAGTGCACACTCGGGAACAGTCTCCCGGAATCTTCCAGGTGGCAGAAGAACCGAGAGTTGCTCTTACACCAAGTGTGTGAGCAAAAATGCCTGAGCTCGTCCCACTCTGAAGCAGCGCGCCTGACGTTATGTTCTGCGATGGAAATCCCAGTCTACCATCGGGATAGGCGAGATAGCAGGATACGTCTCTAAGGTGATCAGGTTTTATGCGTTACATAAAATTCTTGTTTTGATATAGGTGTTTTGTTTTATTCGTGTACTGCCCTTTCAGGTTTCTTGGTATTTCGCTCTCCCGACCGGCACGTTCTTGTAGCTATTGTTATTCGCGTTGATCAGCAGACAGCTTGACTCTAAACTAAGGCGCTGACTGCACTGCACAGAACAAGAGCCTTTGACTAGGACACGGGGAGCACGTTTATATGAGAAAACTTTTATCTCCTGTCGAGGTACGCTGGTTTGTTGTCTGTATGTGTGTAATATAACTACCAGCTGCTGCCCGATCTGAATGAAATAGTTAAACGTAGTAACCACGTTTCCTGCACTGCCGGGCGCACGTGACGTTAAGGCGATGTTCCGTTGCTAGAGAAGGCGCTCTGAAATCTCTAAGGATATGTAGGCGTGTTCATCAGATTACGTTTCTGGACCACCCGTGATGTTTTTACGGTCTTTTTCGCATATTTACTTTGTCTTGTTGGCCTTTTTAGGATCATTTTGTGTAGCACGAGCAGAATCTCTCTTTTATGACATTGTTCCTGGAGGGCACCGTTTTACGAGTGCCCAGCGCATCTCCTTTTCGTCGCAAGAAGACGTAAATTTTGACACATCAGTTCTCCTTGCCCTCGCTGTAGTAACACCAGGATTTCTATTATTCACATACAAAGGCTATACGTGCGCTCTAGAGCTACGTCTCTTTTATTTGCTTGCCAGAGAAAAGGATGACATAGGTTTTGTTGGGTACTGGCCGATGTAGCTCTGCAAGATACGCTCACAGTTGCTTCGTGTATGTGTGAGGCTCCTTTCGAGTAATTTTAGGAAAGTTTTTCGGCTTTAAATTCGCAACGCAGAACGGTGGACTCCATATAGTCGACATGCCAATGGAGCAGAACCAATACACAAGTCATAATTATTTGAGCCGTCCTGCCAACGGAACTGAGAGGTGTCGTTGAACCCCTCTCACACACTGCTGATACGAGGAAGTCTATCATTGTAGATCATTGGTTAGATAAAAATATGTTGGCGCCTCCCTCCCGAACATCATGTGTCTAGGGCGAAGCTCCTATTTGATTGTTCGGGCATATGGAGAACCTTGGTTATCAAGCGCACCAAACATTTGCGATTTGCCATTACGCTTAATGGTGTTTAACATCCCGCTCAGCACGCGGAGGAGCAAAGTGGCGAGCACGATCTTATGTAGCCAATATGATGCACGAGATACTGAACGTGAAGGCGATTCAAAAGGGAGGTCTGGGCTCTGCTGCGTGTATAAGGCTATATGCACGTAGATGTGTGCGAGAACAATTGCCGTACGTTTTATAGAAGTGCACGCACACATATTTCACGATGATGATGGTTTTCTGCTCGCACGTGACACATGAAGGATGTGCTCTGAAAGTATGAAACAGCGCGTGACCTTTTACAGGTCTCTTAATTGCGAAGGTAGCTTGCGGTTCGGTTCACCAAAATGACGCTATCTACTGCAGCCCTTGCGGGAGTATGGATCAGCCTCCGTGGAATAGTAGAAGGGAGAGAAACGCCGTAGAGCAGGGCTCCGGAAATTTTGACCACCTGGTGTTCTTTGACATGCACTGACATTGCACCGTACACGGGCCTCGGACACTATCGCCTCCGTCGAAAATGAGACCGCCACGTTTGAGTCCGGCAAATGTGCATGTTGAAAGCGAAGTCAGCGAAGGTACACAAACACCACGCTCTCCACGTATGGAGGAATGATGTGCCCTATTCAGTGCAAGTGGAAAGTCGTCGTCAGGGTGACATCGACACAATCCATCTGCGGGGAAAGGTGGGAGCTACACCCGCAATTAGTGTACTAGATTATAGCCATGTATACTGTACCCGTAGCGCAGGCCGTATTTGCACGCGCGAGGCGTTTCAGTCTGGCCCGACCGTCGCTGTACATTCGTATTTAGCATTCCGTGTTTACGACCATAGTGATTAATGTTTCGAAATGCTTACACTATTGATGAGAAACATTGCTATTACCAGGCCATCTCTCCCTCAACTGAAGTAAATACAGTGGCATAATGTTGCAAAGCGGCGAGCGTGAGAGGAAGAGAAGCAAGAAAGAATGCATGCGAATGCACTCATAAGAAAAGGAAATCAAAGGTATTTTTAATCGAACTTCGCCACTTCGCCGATCTTCGGAAAAGTGAATCCCGCAAATGATCTGTCGCAGCAATATGGCCAATCATATCTGTCGTGTCGCTTCGGACTTTCACTAAATATTCCCGCGTAAATATCTGTTCTCGACTAGTAACTTCCCACGAATTGTTCTGTGACTCCTGTTGGAAACGCCACTGGATGTGCTTCATGGGGTGCAAATGCGGCGCGAGCAGCCTTTCTTTGCCCTTGTGCAATGTGTCTTTCCACTATTCTCGCGCTTTTAGTACAGGTATTGTTGGATACTGGCCAACAGTACGAAAATTGGAATGCCGCGGCGAAAATGTGAAAGCCTCCATGGAAAATGCGAAGGTTGCATTTACGACAGGAGCGAAAATGCCAGAGACCATTAGCGTGTGTATTGTCAGTCCCCAGGCAGTCCAAATTTCAGTACAACGTTTCGTGATGGCACACTCCGCTGCAGGAAAATGCGCATGATCTGCTGATGGGCGGCAAGCGTTCCAAGTGGCATCATGTTGGCGAGGAGCGTTTTTTCTGGCGGGTCGCTTGGGCGAATGTATACGAGAATTTCGACACTGTTCTGTTGCGTGTATGCCAGACAGTTCGGTCGCGATGCTCTTAGCTTCATGAAGGAGAGAGACAGACGTCGTCGTTTGAGCAGTGAGAGCGCCAGGGCGTTCTACTTACGCCTGTGCTCTCCCTTGCATCGACAACGCCATTACGACATTTGGTTGTAGCTACCTTCCTGCGACATTCAGTGCAACAGTTTTCTATTTGTTGAGGTCGCACGTCAAGTAGGAAGCGCCGTAGCAACAGCCGTTCTAGCATGTGAAGCTGTACAACTCTGACTACAAAACAGTACCCGCTAATCCAACGCGAAAGGGAAAGCTTGTGTAGTGCCGCGATGCAGTATTTTGACGCTCGTACATGGCGGCACCACCCTTGCCTAACAAAAGCGTCGCGAGAGTGAAGATTCACGCTTGTTTTGAAAAATGCTGTAAGGAAGGTTTGTTCCGTTTCACAAGGTGTTTTTTCAGTAGCCCAGTACGCAGAATGTTCGGCGTCTATCGACGCGTGTCCGTAAGGCTGTGGGTTAGTATTCACATGACAGCAATGTTTCTTTCAGTTTTTGTTGTTGTTTTTTGTCACCTGCCATGTGTACCCTAAATAACGTAATTTCCATGACGGATATGACGCCAGCGAAGTCTTCTTAGACCCCGGAATAACACACTTCCGTGTTGAAACTCACCCTAAGAAATAATTAATTACAACGTAATTATACTAAGAAAACACACTAATAGCCGTCAGTGTTTCATTTATTTCTCCATTATGCCGGGAACACATTGTGTTGATTAGTTTGTCAGATATTCATAGTGTTGATAAACTAAAACATCATCAAACAAGTGACAAGAAATGCTAAATGCGTCCGATCCGTTTATTGAACTCAGAATATCATTATCTTTAGAGAGAAGTATGGAAACCCTCATTCATCGGTTAAGATTAGGTACTGCCTACACAAAGCATTTCCTACACAAAATTGGCCGTGCTAGAACTCCCGACTGTGATTGTGGGTTTCAAGACGAAGACATAAGTCACCTGCTCCTAGATTGCCCAAATCACGACGAACCAAGGCATCGACTAAAAGCAGCCCTGATGACACTGGACCGTCGGCCATTCAGTTTAAAGAAACTTCTGGGTCCATGGCCGACGATGGCCTTGCAAAAAAACGCGCTAAAAGCACTGAAAACGTTTTTAGAAGAAAGCGGCATTGCTGGACTTTATTAGCGCAATTTCAAAGAGTACTATATGGATATGTTATTCAATATCTGGTGATTGCTTTACACGACCACGTGCCTGTGACTGTTATGGACGTTTTTGTGCCTCTGACTGACTATGGACGTTTTTGTGCCAGTGACATTCTTATTTATCTAAACTAACATCATCAAACAAGTGACAAGAAATGCTAAATGCCGTCATGAAGGAATATTATTTGTTCCACATAGTCAAGCCGTTGCAACGGCCGCCAGAGAGATCTGGCACCGAGAGGCGGCTGAGAATGGCAGCGAACGTTTTGCTTGCCTGATAATTACGTGCAGCACGCCACCCTTTTGAATGGGCAGGAGCATCGCCACCAAACGCGTAGTTGAAGACGCTTATCGTATAGCGCATATTGGCGGCGACAGGTCGTACATACTCCCCCGCTTGCAGTTAGCCGCCATTTTACGTCTCCGCGCAACGATGTTGCTTGCCTGTTTAGGCTTCGCCAGCTTCGTCACCAAGTGTAAACACGGAAGTCATCTTCGGAAAGATTGCCGACAGCGTATTCAATCTTTCATAACGTTCGAATCACTGCGAATATTCGAAAATTTCGAGTACTGCCTCCTTTTCGAATGGAACGCGAATATTGAAAATGTAATATTGGACGATTATTTGAAAGATTCAAATATTCGCTCACCGCTGTCACATTTTCTCATTTATACGGCACTGATTCACTGGTAAAGCCCAACGCATGGTACGTATGCCATTCTTGATGACTGATTTATTGGTGTTTTACGTCTCAAAAGCACGATACGATTATGAGACACCGTAATGAACGGCTCCGGAAATTTATTTATTTATTTATTTCAGGATACTGTCAACCCCAAATGGGGTTTTTACAGGGGTGGGTACAAAAAGGAACAGCAAACACACAGAAGTGTTGCAGCGTAAATGAATACGGAATCGCATACGTCTGTACAATAGATGTCTTGACATAGGTGAGCAGCTGATGGCATACATGCTAAACAGAAATATACATAGGTTACAGTATGTTCACTGAGGTTGCACATCGTAGGATACATCTTATGTTAGAGGCATAGGATCTCAACCAACTGGAATCATTACCAACTGGAATTCATTAACGTGCCCTGACATCGCACAGTATAAGGGCCTCAACATTTCGCCTCCGTCGGAATTCAGGCGCCGCAACAGCCATTCTTGCGTGTCACCGATAGTCACTATCATATACGATGCGTTACCGACCACTGTGCTATAAGGCGATGGTCTTTTTGCACCTATATCTGCGGGACCAACCCATTTTCCACTCCCTCTGTGTTTGCAACTCATGCTAATCACGCTGTTTATTTTGTTCATCGCTTTTCGATTCAGAACAAGAATGCGGAAATTTTAGTAACTGTTGTTATGTTTACGATACTTCTTCGGAGCTACCAGCTTCGCTTATTCAGTTATGTCTTCAGCACTAGCGCTCTCGGAATTCTTTTTCGTTGACGCGTTGAAGCACCTGCTAATTAATGGACTGAACAAGTCAGTTTCAGAGCCTTGTTCTGTGCTCTTGACATGACATATATCTTGCTTGTTATCCAACCTTTCAAGACCAGTGCCATCCCTCCTTCTGAGCGGCATAAAAAAGCCAGTACAACAAGAACGTGTCTATGCTCGGGGCTGTTTGCACCACTTTATTTCAGGCCGTCACTGCCACTCAAGTAACTCTCCACTCATCGTTGTTTTTCTTGCGCTCTATACTCGTACCATTTTAGCGTCTTGAAGGGTTGTTGCCGTTGCAGTTGCTCGAGGGAAGTCACTTAGGAGCCGCCATTGCGAAGAGGATGTTGGAAGCAATAGCGCTGGCAAAAAGCATGTTTCCGAACGTCCGAGCAATTCTTTCAGCCTTCAAGATTTTGTTACGGCTCTTGTCGGCTACACTTTGTTTCGACATCCCGCGTGGGCTTTCGCTGACGGCAAACACTCGCCAGCTCGGTTTTTCTCTGAACATTGGTCACGTTCAGTAAACCTCTCTCCTTTCCTGTGATGAGTGCACTTTGATATTTCGTGCTTTTTTTCGGGCCCTTGCGATTTCTCCCTTTTATTTCTCGCATATGCGTCTGCGGAGAGGCCTCTTCGACGAAACTACCAAAAGTGCTTGCTCTGCCCGTAAGAAAAAATACAAAAAAACACACACATTGAAAGGAATAGAGGTTTTCTAACTTGGCAGAAAAGCTGTATTTTATTTTTTGAAAACAATGAAGTTTGACAGGTTCGTATGAAAACAAGCGGGCGACCACTTGCACGTGTCATGAAGCTGGGGGCGTCAAGTGACGTGTGTCTTCGCTAACGAGAAAACGCAAACTAAAACAGAAGACGACATTTTCTTTATTTTGTTATTTTTTCAATTCGTTCCACCCCAGAGGATATGCTCCCCAGATGCCGGTGCGAACGTCGTGGGATCAAATCCCGGCCACGAAGGGTTCATTTCCATGGAGTTCCGGTGATCATATCGGCATTTTGGAACAACGTAGGACAAGAAAAATTACTGTTTCTTGTTCTTTTTTCTTTTTCACCAGTTCGCGTCGCACGGATTTTACTACTTGTCTGTTCCGCTGTTTACTCAGATTTCACAGCCGTAGAACTCGCTTCAATATTTTTAAGAGGAACTTAACAATAAAATAAGCATAATGTCAGCCATCTTTCATACATACATACATAAATAGCTCCTTATATGTTTCCAATTGCTTCAATGTTCAAAGTTCAGGAAGAGCAACTACTAAGGCTGTTGCTATAATTCAGCCAATTTCCCAATACCTAACGAAAACCTGTAAGGCACCCTCCTTCACCGTCTACCTCCAGACAACCTCAAATTGTAAACAAAAGCAGTAAAAGGTGACACACCGGCAAATTCTGCATTCTGCGTCATGTAGAAGTTAATAAGCGCTTTGGGAACACGGAAATTGCTTCTTGTGGTGGAGGTACAGCACCTATCGTCGCAATATTAATAAATGCATAGCACAAGTGGCCACCTGCTTCACGTTTTCGTTTGCAATTGCTGTTGGAATTAATGCATATGTACCACAGTGTGCGTGGCAAACTAGACTTCTTTTTTAGTAAACCTCTCTGAAGTTCGAAATCTCTCTCAAAATGTATTGAATTGTATGGGAGCCAATACAACTCAATCGTGACAAATCATCTCCGGAGAACCTATTTATGACTAGGTTCTGGCGGATCACGCCAGAGGACAAAATATATGTGCAGAACGATTTTGCAGCGGTGGGCCGATGTCGAGGGCACTGCAGGCCACGGAGCAATGGCTAATGCGCAAATTGAAAAGTGAACAAGATGAGAGTTAAGGTAAATCACAGGCACGTTAAGTAGTACCAGTGGCTTGGTGTTAGCTGCGAAATAAGCGAATGAAATGTTAGTAAAAGGAATTCGAACATGCCCCAAGTAAATGAAAGGCTGCATACGGCTAGTCCGACCAAACGCGTCAGTTTATCGTGTCGCGTCCACAGAGAATTTTTCAGCGGTGGGGTCCGGTACCACCAGAACAGCCCCGCTGGTCAGCCTTCGCAGAGTGGAACCGCACTGCGTGTACCTCGGAAGTTGTTTCTGCGACAGCCTTCAGCAGAAGTTTTCGCCGTTGATTGGGTTCTGCTCTGGTGCCTGAAATAAAGCGAACCCGTAGGCCGCAAAACAGTCCGAGGCACGTGCGAACCAACGTAAATGCCACGAATGTACGTTGCTCTCGGGCGCAGATTCACTGTTGACAGAAGGGCGTGCCGGCGGCCACTTGTCGTGGACCATTCGGGCAGCTCGTCGTCCAACCGTCGATCCTAGAGAGCCCGAGGCTTACTGAACGAGGTCGCCCGCCCAGTGTCACGCCCTGTGGATGCCCGTGATGTTGTGATTAATATTGATCGCTGGTGTTGTTCCGCTGCCTTGTTGTAGGTCACGGCGTTTTGGTGCGCCGATGGCTTTGTTCTTGTGGTTTTTAGATTCGGCGAATTTTGCTTCGTTTCTGTTCCATTCATTTGATTATGTCATGCCCTATTTTCGGGTTGATGTCTCTCTTTCTGCCTAGTCCAAAATACTACGAAGGAAATAAGCGCTCGTTTAACGATAGCGCATGTGCCACGCATTTTGGCCATGTTGTCAAACTGGAGAAATAAAATGTTCATTGGCTCGGGCGGACATTGCAGCACATGTTCAAATTCATCGAGAGAAATGATAAATTATAAACATCATCATTTCTGACGATAGTAAGAACTGTGGTATTCCTCGTCATTCAATTATACTGTATTAAATTTCTCATATGAATTCAATGTTTTATGTGAGAGCTAATGATCTGCGTCAGATTGGAAATCTACTCTCATTTCTTTCTCAAAGAACATACCATGCCACGTTACGTGGCATTTTTACAAAGTGTCGTTAGATCTTTTCATTGAGTGCGTACAGTGTCAGAACTGTCACATACTTATGCTTCTGCACATATACGTCATATACTTCTCCTTTTGCATATACTTCTGCGCCTACATTAGAGTTGCTTATGCAGCAACCGGGCTCTTTGGGTTGCTGCGTAACCACGGTTGCCAGAGACACTGCTGCCGTCATCGTGGATGCTGCTTCAGTCGTAGCCCTTGTCTTCTTGTGCGCACGTCTCCGCGTTTCTCCGCGCATTGTTTTAACCATATTCTTGTGTGCGGTGCACTATGTGCTGAAACAGACATAGTTCTGACTGAGTTATACTACAGGCATTTTACCATTCGAAAGGTTTTTATTGCGATAGCCATTATATGGACAGTCTCGGCTGGTTTTTGCCGTCCCCGTCGCCGCCGTCATGAACCGTATATATATATATATAAGTCCCAAAGAAAAAGAAGTCAGATAAATGCTACCGAAGCGCGGAATCGAACCAGGAACCTCTCGCTCCGCAGCGCGTGGCGCTAACCACTACGCCACGAAGAGCATATCCTTCACGGAGCTAACGGCGAGCCTTATATGCACACCCTTTACCGCTGGCAGGACTCAGGGACGGCAGGCGCTTATAAGCGTTTCTTCATTACCAGAGAGATGGCGCGAGGAGCACAGCGGGCGCATTTAAAAGTCGTCGGCCAGCTCGCTCGCTTCTATTTGCGTAGGGCCTTGCCCTTCCGCTGTCTGCTCGCGCGGTTGTCTCGCGGTGAGAGGAAGAAGGATGTTTCGAGCTTTCACCGTGATGTCCGCGCTGATGTTGCGGGAGCGTACGAAAGTCACTCGAGCTCAAGGGACGCCGCTAGACGAACAAACAAAAGATGAGCGCGAACAATCAAGTGTCACAGCTCGACACTTGAAGCACGCTAGTTTCCTTCGGTGCTTCGGCCGCCTTTGCAACAGGAGCGCTGTTCAAACTGAGAGTATCCATTGTGACCGCTCATTCGCGCTCGTTCGGTGTATATCTGTGCGTTCGTTTCATGCGTGCTTGACTTCATAGTTCGCGCTCAACTTCTGTTTGTTCATTTAGCGGCCTCCCCTAGCTTTGTATGTGTAGCTTTGTGGCACACAACGTATAAAGCCCTTCGTACTAGCAGGCGCTGCCCACGTGAGGCGCTCACTTAGCAAGTGCATGTTTGCTGCAATTAATATTGCTCCTGAAGCTGCGAGCCTCACTTCGTATATCATTACAGTTTCTTGCTATCGCATTCATTGCTTCGCCCTTGCGACGAAACTGTGACTTTTTTAGTTGTCGCATAAAGGTGTCAAAAATTAATTTTCTAAAAATGTTTGTGAAGAGTACTGCTTTAGAATGTAGCGTATAAATAATAGAATAAATTCTTTTCTAATGACCCTCGGCTGCAAATGATCGAAACATACGTTCTAAAAAAACTGCCATTCTGATATGCTAGTGGTGGACTGTCCTACAATACAAAGTAATATCTGCAAGACGTGTTGCTCTGGGACTGATTTCGGAAGTTGATGGAAGAGAGAAATAATAAGCAGACGGCTTAATAGGATACAAGTGCTAAATCTTCTCAGCAGCCGGTGACTCGGCAGCCGCTCGAAACCCGCCATAGTAGGAAAAAAAAAAGCTTCACCTAATAAGAAACGAAGGAATATGTAATTAAATGAGTGCCGTAACTGGCGCATGCTGCTGTTACCAGAAGTTCGGTCAGCTCTACGAAGAAAACGCGTGTGAAAGGGCAGGAAAGCGATAGCATAGAGAACAAAGGAACGATAAGTGTTCATTTTTTTTCATTCACAGCGATCTGCAAACAAACAACCACGAAAGTGGAAAATTCACAGGGAAAACAATCGGTCGAAGCGAAGGAAGAACATTAGACAAAAGCAGCCGTATAGCCACTGAAAAAAAAATTGCACCGCTTAAAGAAGTTAGTGAAGGTTTTTACTGAAGGCCGTCAGAAGAGATGAGTTGTTTTCGATCATAAGTTACCATTGTTCTATACTAAACCGTTCCGCCGCAGCGTTTCACTTTGACTTGATGGTGATGATGACGATGAAGTGTGACTGAGACCTTTGTACAGGCGAGGAAGTTGAATATGCCCTAGCCCAATGATTTATTGAAAAACAAACACAAAAGCAGACCTTATCTATCTCAAACACTCCATATCTATCCTTCTCTCTGTCTATCTGTCTGTGTTAGACGCAGGCTTGGACGAACGTATGGACGCGGTCAATGTATCTTTGCTCCGGTAAGAAATACTTGGCGATTATGGCCACGTGCACCTTGCCGACATGGCGAAAGCTTTAGCGTCTGTTCTTTGTCGATGGCCTCAGCGCGCAACACTTTTTATAAACTGCGTAGCGCTTTATGACCTCGCCTTGTCAACGACCATCTCCATCTCCTGTCGCGTTCTCACGCTTCTGCCGATACCCTCGACGCGCGAGGGACGGCGCCATTGCTTCGCCGAGCGCGCTAGTTCTCCTCTCATGCCGCCTCTGCGACGCACAGCGAGAATCACTGGGTTGCCGATGCTATGCACTTTCGCATAATTCACGGCAGTCGCTGTTTAGAAGACCTGTCTCTCACACACTGGCAGTGCCAGTGTGTGAGAGGCACACTGGCACTCCCCCGCACCACCTCCACTTTGCCCCCCTCACTAAACACGAAATAAAGGATAGTCACTTCGCAGAAACTGCAAGCAATATGCTTTTCTCTTTGGGTTCGACACGAGGAGATCTTCGAAGTTTTGTCATTTAGCTTGAATTGCTTTCAGGCACATTTTAGGTTGCCTTTTATTTTTTCTTACTATTAGGTTTACATAGACCACTTGACTTGGCTAAGCTACGGACGGTTTATTCTTAACTTCCAATACCTAGAAATTTTTTGTCCAGTTTCCGGATGCAGTTTCTGTCCATAGCTTGCTTTTTACGTGTCTCTCTCTCCCGTAAGGCCGTTTTCTCTTGAGTTTTTTTTTTCATCACAACGTACTTCCGAGGGACAGTTTTTTAAGTTCCCAATAGTGTAATTGATAATTGGATTGCCTCTAAAAGCGCGTAGTCACAATTTCTCCGAAATCAGCTGCATCTTAATTTGCTGTCTAGTTAGTTTCAATATTTAAGGCAGCCGCGTTTTACGTCTTCATCCGTATTTCTACAGTCTTTCTTCGTTTCTTTTAAGGAAAAAAATGAGTATTGTTCCTCCACGTGGGTGCGGCCAGCGGTTACAACGGCCTCCCGCTTGGGAGTCCTTACGTAGCTCCTCAGGATTAATTAAAGCTCATTGTCTGTCTGTCTGTCTGTCTGTCTGTCTGTGGTTCCAAAACAGAAGTTATTAGGGAAGAGGGGGCTCCTTGCGGCGGTATGTAGTTTAAAAATGCATAGCACATTGAGCGAGTGAATAGCTCAACGTGTGAAGGATTATTTAGCCCATAGCGTTTCCTACTAAAATAATAGAGGGAAAACTGGCGCTGCGATCGTGAAGCTGCCATGGGAATGATGGGTATGACATGGATTTGCCTAGCCTTCGTGCCTGCGGCTTGGTGGATTTGTTTATTCCTGTTTTTTAACTTCAGTGACGCGAGTGACGTTACTACACTTTTTCATTACGCGACGAAGGCAGCAGCCTGTAGTGTACGTTTTATTGACTTTGCTGCTAGAGATCATCAGACTATCGCATGTACCAAAGTCGTTTGCAATGACGAGGTGCCATGCAGTGTTTTGTTGTTGTTTGTTGATGGATGGGTCTACACAGGTTATTTGCGGCGGTATTTTCACCAACTTTAGAAATATTCGCGCTGCGACTCGCGAACCTTATCGATGCGGTTTTGCTGTATTTTTTTCTTTTCTTTTGTATCAGATGCGATAGAATCTGTAACGGTAGGGTCGCTTTCACGGCTGACATACATCCCTTGTCAGACGGCTGTTCGTATATCTTGTACTAAGGCATTTCAATTCCGCTGTCTGATTAATTCAACTCCAGCCGAACGCGCCAAGCAGGCGCACAGTTATCGTGCGTAGTATATACGCCCAGTGGACGATAGGCAGACGCGCCTGCGGACGACGCTCAGAATGTCAGCTCAGATCAAAGCTCAGGCGCAGTTTCTGATGAAGTTTAACGACACGGTTGTTTGTTTAACACCACGTTTTTTCACAAAACCAACCACCAAGCGATGGGCGACACTGCGCTCCTGCTACGGCCTCGCGCAGGGGCTCGACCAATGCATATAGTTTGTAAAAATACAGTGGAGCACTTGCCCTGCATTAAAAGAAGCGAGCGAAAGCCCGTTTGTTATATTTAGAAGACACATATACCTTTTACATACTTGAATATGTCAGCACGTCCCTTACAAGAGCAAAAATCTTTATTTTAAATTCGAACACAACTACATCTGGAACTTAAACCTATGTGGACGCTGCTAAATCTGGGCAGAAGCAGAGGAGGCAACATTGACATATCGCGCAATATTGCTAAATTTCTGAGCGTTCCGTACTTCCATAATCGCGAAAAAGCAACTAGTACCTGAGCACGCACATAGCTATTCCAAAATCATCCGTTTTATTGCAATATTTTGTCGTAAACGACCAATATTTTTGAAGTCACAAAGCCGTATGAAGCCAGAAGAACGAAGACTAGGCAAATCCATGTCATACCCATCATTCCCATGCCGGCTCAACCACCTTGTTTGAAACTCCCATAGACACTAGGGCCAGTTTTCCCTCTAGTATTTTAGTAGGAAACTCTGTGATTTAGCCTTTATTATTTTGCTCTTTTTTTTGGCCCCGTAATGAAAAGCAAGCCGCCGTGACAAGTAAAGGCAACGTCGAAAGTAAAAGAATGGAAAGGGCGAATCGACCGCTGTTGACGATCGTGCAGTGATGGCGCTCGCAAACATTTGCGAGCACGACCTATCCAACATAGCGAATGACTTGAACATACAAGTGAAAAGAACCGGCGGAATCAACTCGTGCATGTGCACTGCGACTTGCACATTCATTGCTCGTGTTGCTTTTACTCGGGCACGCAGCTCGTTTACCACTGTAATTTGAGCGCCGCACCGTGAAGGCGCAATAGCCATCTTGAAGCATAGCGATCCAAGTACGAGAGAGATTGTAGAAGCTCATGAAATTAAGATAATGGGGAAGTAGTCTGTCAGCCAGGCCCCTTTAACACTCTATAGTACTGACTGGAATTTCTAGATGCCATTTAACGGGAACCATGTTACGTTGCTAAGCAAATAATTCTCCTGTTTATTTTCTTGCTCTTTCATGATGTATTACATGTACAGTGTTTAAGGTTTCCGCGTCTCCGAATAAACATTTAGTTGCCGGTATCGTCTTCTGCCTTTCCTCGCGCTTTGTTTGTTCGCGCTCCGTTTATGCCATAAAAACAAAGCCAATCGTAATATACAGTACAAAGCATCAACGTCGAGCGTTCCTACATCAAACTGACCTATGTAATAAAAGAATTTTTGCATCCGTGCTTTCCTGAGATATTTTCCGTGCGCTACCGTTTACAGAGAAGTGACAAATAAAGCGAGATATTTCGAGGCTGCGAACAAGTCATCGCAGAGGCGTGTGACTTCATTCCATCTCGGCTTTCACAAGTGCATTATTGATTGTTGCCTTATCGCTGGCCACATGGTCACGTGGTCCTTATCTTAGCCGTCACTTAAGTAGGTATTGTTTCGCCTTTAGTCCGGTACTGTGACTTCTACATCACCTTGCGCTGATAGCACCGCAGACAAAGAATGCCGAAGAAAAAGAACAGCTTCCAGGTTCGACTCGCAACCTTCGCTAAATGTACAGCAATTTGGGTTTGTTCAACGGAAGCGGGCATTGAACCGACTCCGCCCCGATGCACTACGCTGAGGTCGCAACAGGGATGACCGTCGCTGCAAGAAATTTCCCGGCGGCTACGGTTACTACAAGAAAGGAAAACAATTATATTAAGGCGAAAGTATTAAGTGCCTGATTATACTTAAAATGTGGCCGCTCGGGGGCATCGGCGATGGATATTATCGAAGTATAGTATAAAAGATCATAATAACCGTCTCGTTGACTTGGTGTCTTATTCGATTAATTGCTGAGGTTTTACGTACCAAAACCAGCTATTGTTATGACAGACGCCGTAGTATAGGGCTCCAAAAATTTTACCACCTCAGATTTTCTAATGTGCACTGGCATGACACAGTACACGGGCCTCAACATTTCGCCTCCATCGAAATGCAGCCGCCGCAGCCGGGATTCGATCCCGCGACCTTCGGATCAGCAGCCGAGTGCCATTGCCGCTGGACGACCGGGTCGGGGCGTTGGCTTGCTATGCTCGGAAAATTGAATATAAGCGTGTGAATGAATAACTGACATGACTGGCGGGTCATGACGTAAACAACTTTACATGTTGGCTGTTTACGTCGAGATTAAACGCAACGCAGTCACGGTTGGGCGTACAAGCAGCAGCCAAATTGACTGCTCAGGTAGAAGATAGAGATAGGTTGTGGTTCGGTCAAGGAAAGGAGGCTGATTTCTGCAGCCCATGTCGGGAGCACGCCTTAGCGGCCGTGGGGTCGGAGAAAGGGACTGAAAGAGATAGAGAGAAAAGCCGGAGTGGAGGGCTCCGGAAATTTTGACCACCTGGCGTTATTTAAAGTCCACTGACAATGCACAGTGCACGGGCCTCTGGCATTTTCGCCTCCATCGAAAATTCGGCCGCCGCGACCGGAATTGAACCCGCGTTTTTGGGTGGCAGCAGAGTACCATAACCACTACGCCACCGCGGCGGACAAGAAACGCCTAAGAAATGGTGACGAAAGCAAGAGTGACGAAAGAAAACTTGAAAAATATCTCTGTGACGTCATGCAATGCTTTCCGTCTAGTTATTTTAGCATGCGATATGGCACCAGCGAGTACCATGAATGATGAATGTGGCAACGGCGAGCAGTGTTTCAGTTAAACCTCATGCGGGCAAGCGGCGGTACTCATACGCCCACTGCTGCCCCGCCACGGTGGTCTAGTGGTTATGGCACTCGGCTGCTGATCCGAAGGTCGCGGGATCGAATCCCGGCCGCGGCGGCTGCATTTAGATGGAGGCGAAATGGTGAGGCCCGTGTGCTGTGCGATGCCAGTGCACGTTAAAGAACCCCAAGTGGTCGAAATTTCCGGAGCCCTCCACTACGTCGCCTCTCATAATCAGAGCTGGTTTTGGGACGTTAAACCCCACAAATAAATTGATCATCAATCATACGCCCACTGCTAAGTCCTTTGGTGATGGCGCGCACCGTCCATTTTCTATCGAAGAACTCACAAGATCAACCTATTACTAACCTATGACTTACAAGCCGGGGCACCACATGTGCCTTCATCAAAAGCTATCAGCGTACTTGGATAGGCTGATACTCCTGCGACGACGATGAAGCCTGCTCACAGGGAAATGCAAAGGCATTGTTCAAGGAGGAGAAGAAGAAGAATTGTTACGTAAAACATTGCATGATACGCCCGTGGATAAGAAAACACAATACATTTCTAGCAGTGATCGTTGCAGAAGGAACACTAAACCTCGAAAAGACTAATAAGAAGGAATTTTTGGCGGCATGTTGCTGGCAATAAACAAACTGCATCAGCTTATCTCGAAGGAGTCACTGCACACTAACTGGGAGACAACTTCTTAGAATCGCTGCATATTTTTTTCTTTTAAGGGCTTTTTTACGGTGACTATGAGGTGGTTCAGTGTGGTGGATAACTTTTTGGAAAGTCTATTATCAATAATTTTTCCATCTTGCGTTCATATGAGATACAGGAAAATGAGGACGGATGTTTCATCTCCTTATTTTCGTAACAACGCCCAGAAACAGGCAGTACATGACGTCACGACGACCATACCGTCTTCGATGATTGCCCATTCGAGCATTCTTCAACACAATATGGTATGTCCTTGCTTTCCTTGAAGCCCGATGTTGTTCGACTCAAGAAGATAGTTATTGAGCGAGTTAAGTATAAATCTAAGATGCTACAAATTTGCATTGTGTTCTCCCTATACCCAGTTTGGTACATATGAAGTTAACGAAACGGCCGCAAGAGCACCATGACTGTGGCATGTAAACCATGCCGCTCATACACGCATGTCATGATTCTAACGTTATGACTTGTCATTTACGTTCGTCATGCAGTCGTGTTGGGCCATAGCAATTTTGGTATACATCCCTATAAGCAAACGAGTGGCATGTAGATCATGCCGCTAATGACATGCATGTCAAAATTTTCATGTCATGACCTGTCATTTATGATCGCCATGCAGTCATGTTGTGCCAAACCAATTTTCGTATAGGCTCCGTGCAGTCTAGTTTTGACATCAGCGCCAAAATGCACTGCCTGGCGGAGAGAAGAAGCAAAATTGGGCAGACTGTGACAGGGAAATACGCGAAAGCGATGCGCCTCTCCAACTCTGTAGCAGCAGCGACCGCCCGTCCCACCTTCTTTCGTTTTATTTCCTTTGAGACGCGCGCTCCAAACCTGCGGCAAACTGTTCCAAAGGGCGACGCCGCGAGCGTTCGTGTGGTTCGCAGCACGCCCGGAAAGCAGCGAAGAAACGCGCGCGTCGCTGTCGCCTCGGTTTCCACCGGGCGCGACTGAGCCGTTCGACGAGAGCTACGTGGCACCCTCTGGTCAGTAGACGGAGCCCATACATCCCATTAACGAAACGGCAGTATAGCGCCAGGACCATGGCATGTAAATCGTGCCGGTCATGACACGCGTGTCATGATTCTAATGTTATGACCTGTCATTTACGTTCTTCATGCTGTCGTGTTCTGCCATAGCAATTTTGGTATACATCCCATTAACGAAACGCCTGGCATGTAAATCACGCCGCCCATGACATGCATGTTATGCTTTTCATGTTATGACCTGTCATTTATGTTCGTCGTGCAGTCATATCGTTGCATACCAATTTTCCTACACATCCCACTAACGAAACGGCCAAGAGAGCACAAAGACCGTGGCATGTAAATCATGTCGCTCATGACATGCATGTCATGATTTTCATGTTATGACCTGTCATTTACGTTCATGGTGCAGTCATCTTGTGGCATGCCAATTTTCGTATACATCCCATTAACGAAACGCGTGGCATGTAAATCATGTCGCCCATGACATGCATATCATGATTTTCATGTTGTGAATTGTCAGCCATGTTCGCCATGCAGTCATATCGTGGCATCCCAATTTTCGTGTACAACCCACTAACGAAACGGCCAGGAGAGCACCAAGACCGTCGCATGTAAATCATGTCACTCATGACATGCAGGTCATGATTTTCGTGTTACGACCTGTCATTTATGTTTGTGATGCATTCATGTTGTGTATGCCAATTTGCGTATACGTCCCATTAACGAAACGCGTGGCATGTAAATCATGTCATTCATGACATGCATGTCATGATTTTGATGTTACGACCTGTCATTTATGTTCGCCATGCAGTCACCATGTGGTATACCAATTTTTGTATCCATCCCATTAACCAGACGACCAGAGAGAGATGTAATGCATATATTTCCACCATTTCTGGCTTATTAACTGTCTGCTTCTCGCAGCAGTGGCGCTTTCGGCATTGTGGCAAGGCGACCAGTTGCTAATTAAGTAAAACAACAAAAATATATTTAACTTTGGTGTCCCTTTAAACTCTCACCGTATTACAAAGTGTGAAACTTTTATAATGCTTGGAATGCAATACACCTGAACCTTTGAATACATCTGATTGTAGAGCACCGCCGCTTTTGGTCTTACATTCATGGCGACTCTCGATGAAAACCTGCTCTCGATAAAAACTTGTTCCACAGGGCACCCCTAGCGGCTGCTTTGTTTTCCCCCGTTGAGCGTAGCACTCAGTACACAACGGGCCTAAAATTTCAGCGCACTCTGCGCTTGGTGGGTACGCAGGGCGGCTCCACCATTGGTAAAGCACGATCGGCCCATGGTACCGCTAGCTCATTCAATCCATTGTCTTCCGGGCGGAGCTCTTTTGTTCGCCTTCAAGTTATATATGTGCCAATAAGGCCGGATTCGCTTCATGGCGCAGGTAAAAAAAGCGCAAAAGAAAATTACGCAGCGCTCAGAAACGCGCTTACGCTGTGCGCTCATTCAGGTCCAGCGAAGCGCTTAAGCGAGTGCCGTGGGGACATGCGCCGCAAATAAATCATCCTGAAAGCGGTGTACAAAGCGTCGACCTCTATAGAGTTTTTCGTGCGCCACGGCAGACCTCCGAGCGTTCACCGCGCACGTGCCTGTTATGCATAAGTGGGCCTAAAGGGCCTGGTGTTATATTGTTTATTTAACTCTGGGTTCAGTCGATGGGTCGACCTAATTTGCTTTTTGGTAGGTTTGCGAAATCAGCGTGGCCACTAACATCAAATTAGTTTACTTGCAAATAGGGCCAATGCTTAAGCTGCGCATCTAAATGTGGCAGCGATGCATACGAACAGCGCCGTATTAACTTTTGAAGTACGACGGGCTTGGGGATGTGAAGAACGTGAGGAAAAATAGTAAGAGCGAAACGCTTTATTCGAATTTGAGAACCTACCAATTGCCACTACGCGGTAGTTTGAGGAACTTGATTTTCCTAACGGCATCTTCAAAACTGTAGTGCTACCAGGCAAAGCTGAGCGCACTGTGCTTAATTTTAGCAGGTGAGCTGGTTCAGAGTGGAGGCTGTGCCATTCATTGGACGATCCCTAGTGTCTTCGCCTGATTCTTCGCCCTAGTCTTCGATTTACGATTTCTGGTGCTTTACGTCCCAAAACCAACTGTGATTATGAGAGACACCGTAGTGACTCCGGAAATTTTGCCCACCTGGGGTTCTTTAATGTGCACTGACATCGCAGTGTACACGGGCCTCAGCATTTCGCCTCCATCGAAATGCAGCCGCTTCAGCCGGGATTCGATCCCACGACCCGCGGGTCAGCAGCCGAGTACCATAGCCACTAGACCACCGTGGCGGGGCTCGACCATTCACCTGCATTCATAAATTATGTGAATGTAAGAAGCGTGCATCTGAGCTGGAATGTCTACACATAATGGAGTTAGCTAGGTTAATGCGTCATTCAACAATTATATGCAGTGGAGTGACATTATTGACCTTAGAAGCTTCATGTACGTACAAGCAACAACAACAAAATCAAATGTTCTTAGAGCACACCGTGCTTTATTTGCGGTTTTAGGACATCTTATGTTTTCTGCGCATTTTTTGCAATGCCTAACGTATTAACCAAAGCTGTGGAATATTGAAATATGGATTACATCATCACCAGTACATCCAAGAGACCGCAAAGCATCCAGTAATGCGCGGTTGGCTCAAGCTGAGTATTACGACCTGCTGTTCTCAGAATGCTAGCGGAAACGTCAGCTCTAATTCCGAGAGGTCGCCGGTTAGTTACAATATTTCTAGCCTGAGTACTACATTTCATATTAGATATATCACGCTAGCTCATTACAAACAGTTATTGGTCTTCTAATATAATAGACTACAAGAAATATTAGTGGCTTAAGTAAAACGAATGGCAGCGGCGTAATAGGTAGAACACATAAAAAGTGCAAAATATGAACCGCGAACATGATACAAAGAGAAAAAATCTAGCACAGCCCATGCTTCGTAGAACTCGATGTCACGCGAAGCAATAAGCGTGGAGTTTGTGTATGCCGAAATTCTTCGAATTCAGCTATTGTTACGAGCAGAATCAACGCTCCTTACGAGTACAATCAACGAGACAAGTTTGACACTCAATCTGTCCGCTTTCCATGTCTACTTTTCAATCGTAAGCTACTATAAACGATTTATCTTCCTTTTATTTTAACCCACGCAGTGTCTTCTCAGTGAATTTTTCCATGTTCATTTCGATTGTCCCTTGACTAATACAAGCTGCAGTGCTCAGACTCAAACAGCTGTGGCGCACACGCGTATAACGCAAGCCGAACACTGCGGGTATGGGCCACACCTGATCGTGTCATTCGTGGCGTACATGATGACTATAGCACTTTAATGATGTCTAGATCAATCATTCATGTTCTTCGTACTTTGATAACCTACGACTCCAATTTCGCTATCCATCGAGTAAACGAGACGACCAGGAGAGCGCAGAGACATGGACAGACAGACAGACAGACAGACAGACAGACAGACAGACAGACAGACAGACAGACAGACAGACAGACGGACGGACGGACGGACGGACGGATAGATGGATAGACGGACAGATAGATGGATAGACGGACATGTAGATGGATAGACGGACATGTAGATGGATAGACGGACAGATAGATTTGCTCAAGTTTGCCAAGAAGTGCTCCACATTCAAAATATGTGACAGCTGCCAAGAATACTACATATTAAAGAACACGCTTGGCACGAAACGCAAGGAGAGGAATTCTCTGAATGATACTAGAGTCCTGTCGGTGCGCTCTTCGTTCTCGTTCGACAACAATGACACCCCTTCTCTCAGGCATTCGCTAAGTACAAAGGCACGTACGGTTTCGTAGTAAGATAACGATGTTGCACGCGGCGTAAAGGCGAAGCGTATGCAAAACGACTTCGCGTTACAAAGAACAGGCGTTTCGATGGATTTTGTCTGCCAGTAGCCATTTTTTTTGTAACAGCGCGCCGTAAGACGAATGTAGCGAAGGAACGAACATCAAGACGGAGAATGCAGATACGTATAACGTTCCTGAGGCTCGGTGCGGGCGTCTTGCGGCCGCACGATAGCGAACGTCATCTTTCTTTCTTGAATTTTCACGTGGCTCTGCGGAACCCCGCTCGTGTCACCTTGAGAAATGGTTCGCAGTTTCCTTCGGAAAGAAAACCGGAATCCGATAGGACGTGCGAGCCTTGTCGGAACAGCGCGAAGCGAGGGGTAAAAGAAACGGGCCAGCCACTCGATCAAGCGAAGTGGCGGGCACGAGCAAGGAAGAACGCCATCGGTTTGCGCATGTTCTCCTTTAGCAAGGCGATCATTTGGTACGAGACGACGAAAGAAAAAAAGAAGGAATGCGTGAATGGGGACGAATGAACAAGAACGACAAACAAAAAGAGGCGGTGAATGAATGGAAAGAACAGTCATGGTGAACAAGGCCAAGAACAGTTCGCGCTGGACTGATGATGTCCATTACCGAGAAACTTCTGATGACGGTTCGAATGTTTTCTTGATTGGCTTGCGCAATCGTAGATGCTTCGTGGCTTTGTGTAATGCAGCCCCGAGTCTGCAGGTACCAGATGAATGCGTCGACTGAGCGTGTGCGGAGCGAGCTATACACATTTGCGCCTGGGCTGGAAAATGTAGCGTACCTGCGGCTCGCTCCTGAGCCAACCGCTTCGGTACAGGCTGGCAACGTTACCGCTGGCTGCTGTTATTACAAACCCGTCTTTATTTAAATTAATCTCACGTGCCGCCCCTGATATGTCAGTAATGAAGACATTTTACTTCAATAACTGGGTCGGAATACAGTACCTCAAAAATTATTTGTATTATATGAAATAACGAAAGGGAAGGGGTCAAGGGCTCGTTCTTTATTTGTTAGAAACAACTTAATGAGCAAACAGACAATGAAGGCTAGGAAAGCATAGGGGAAGTTACTTGTGGTATTGTAATTATGGAGAAAGTAGAAAGGAATTAAAGTGGACGAAAAGACAAACTTCATGGTTATTATATGAATGATACGTGACACTTTAATAAGATGCGCGGAGGATATGTGCACTCCGATGTGTTTTGTGCATTAAAGAGGAGCTGAGGCTGTGCATTACCACCCTTTACCTAATATGCACTTCTTGTCGTAGACGTAAGTCCATTCAGCACTACCAAAAGGGCCCTAAACTAAAAGCAATAAGAGCCAACCCTATGAATTGCACCTTTAGCTGCACTATACTTCAAGCTTTATTTACCTTCTTCAGTCTTCACTGGCGCCACAGCCGATGCGTTGTGGAAAGTGGACCATAAAGGAGTGGTAAATCAAAAGCACAGAGCGCACGTACTGAAAAGGGTTTAATGAAAGGAGGGGCGCTTCATGGTTATTACGGAAGGTGACATTATTGATGGGCTGATGGTTTATACATTTCATTCGGAGTTCCAGTCTCTCGTATAGGAAGAAAATATAGTGCTGTGTCGGTCTGATTTTACGAGTTCTGTAGGGTGCCAATAGCAAGCATAATCGTTTTAAAAAACTCCTGAATCTTTTTGATATGATGGTAGGCCGAGTAGGACGAATCACCTTTAAGCTTTTTCGCGATAGGCTTTTTAACCATGCTTTACATTAAATTTCTGTGCTGAAATCTTGCGCAGTCGGAGATTCAGCTTTTGAAAACTACAGTGACGCCATTTCTTTCTCTATTTTTCTTCTTTTTTTGTTTTTGTCGAAGCCAGCGGCATCGTCTTATGCCTTTATCCTATAGCTGGCCCTGGCCATGTCAACATCGGGCCTGTTGACGTGGCCGGAACCAGTATAGACAGATGGCACCACTTTCCTTTGCCCTCCCTTTTCTTTCCATACTACATAGCTCCGAAGCCTCGTTTGTCACTCTAACGTCGAAAGGTCCCCACGTCTCTTTTCCTTGTTTTGTCCCACTTGGTAGACAGGGTTTTTCTTCTGCTCTTCCGTTTCTAAGGTTTGGTAAACGTGAGCAAGGCGTGTATAAAGACATTGCCAAGAAATGGAGCTGTTACACCGACGTAGAAAAGTCCACGGGTGAAAACGTTGGCTCTGGCGACCTTCTTGGCTTTTCGTCGAGTGGTAGCGCGCTAGCAGGGCACCTCCGGGATCTGGAATTGATTCCTACCAGATTCCACGTGCTTGGTTACATGTGGTCATTACGGCACGTTTGTCTTAGTCTGTCCGCTTGCTGTGTGTGCAATAAAATCATGCGCTAGTACAAGTGGTATCTCTTGTTTAATCCACGCAAAGTGGGCTGTCATCAAACATTCAATTTCCAATTTTGCTGGTTCTTGAATGACACTAGCTGTTACATTCAGTCACCTATGGCGCACACCCACATTCCCCGGGCGGGTATGAACCACATGTGGTCGTTCTATCTTTGATCGTGATGTGTGTGAGAATTTTATCATAGTAGTGTTGTGATGAAACATCACTCACCTTGTGCGTCATTTATTCATACCCAACCATGCCAATATTTCTGTACACAAAGTGCACGAGACGGCAAGAAGGGTACTGCGACGTAGGCGACTGGACGGACGGACGGACGGACGGATGGATGGATGGATGGATGGATGGATGGATGGATGGAATGGATGTGATGGATGGATGGATGGATGGATGGAATGGATGGATGGAATGGATGGATGGAATGGATGGATGGATGGACGGATGGATGGACGGACGGACGGACGGACGGACGTCAAACTTGCTTCAGGTTATCAATAAGTGCATCCATTCCTTTCATTCATATTTTAGTATTCACCCTTTCATTTTTAAAAAACTAGAAAAAAATGCACAAAAAGAAAAATTCATGATAATCAAATCAGCTCAACATAGCAAAAATATACAAGCCCAGCTCGACAAATGTGGAAGGACAATGTAAAAAAAATTCACATATATATATGACTACGTGCTTGGCCGGTTGGAAGACAAAGAAGAGAACACTTGTACAGGGGCTGTGTTATAATAATAATAATAATAATAATAATAATAATAATAATATCTTTCAATTGTATGGCTTCCGCTTCAAATCAACAGTATAACTAAGCTAGATCTTAATTGGTGCTTTGTGCATACTTCGTTCATCCGCACACACAAGTTCTATGTGACGCGATCGCGCTTTCTCAGGTGCCAGTGCCTCAATTTTAATATAAGGAAGGGAGATTGGCAGATAAAAAGCAAAACATCAGCTACCTCGGCAAAGGAATTCGATTAAACTTCGGAGTTACACTTCTCTTTCTCTCTCTCTCTCTCTCTCTCTCTAGAACAAACGTAACCAAATGAAATGAAACGTGCACCTCCGTCTTAGCTTCCACCAATGTCATTTGCATGTCGAGGTAAGATCGCACTTAAACGGGAAACAAGCTCTGACGCCCCCGCGCAATATGCCCGATGCTGGAACGAAATGAAACTTTACTGGGCATTTCTGTTTTTCCGTCAGTTTAGAGGCACGTCGGCCCCGTTTTCGTTAAAGTTCTCGTGTCTCGGCTTCGACAGCAGCCGCGCGTGTCTTCCGAGAAAAACCGTCTCGTGGCGCCAGAGGAATGCGTCCAACTTCATTTATTTCGCTGCGGCTGACAAGCGAAGGCCGTACGCTCTGCATTTACACCAGTTGCACTGTCAGAGAGGAAGTGTTGCTTCTCTTTCAACGATGTCAAGAGATCGACTGGTATTTCTCTATAAACAGAGCGAATCCATTGCTCAGAGTTCAAAGTGAACTCATGGACAGTTTTTGCTTCTAACACTCACTACCTCGCTATGCGTCACTTACATACTCCACAAGTTTTGTGGGTAAGACATATAATGTTGCTTTTAGATGCGAAGTAGCTCTTTGACTAGCCTGTGTAACGCTGTCCCTTTGAGCTAGCCTGTGCAACGCGCTCCCCTCGCCGCAGGTGTTGGAGCGGTGCCAAGTGGGTCACGCCGCAGCTGCGCGTTGACGTCACGCTCCCCTCGCAGTGCGCGCTGACGTCACACTCTCCCTCGCCTGCCGTGCGCTCGCCGCAGCGCCCGCAGCTGCCGCCTCGTCCGTTCGCCCGCAACACCTGCCGCTACTCCGCTCGCTCCGCTACCGCGACCGCCGCTCGCTACACCGCCGACTCGTCGGTTCACGCGCAATAAATCTGACGCGCGCCTAACGTACGCGTTTAAAATTAACACCATCTTCCCAAAGGGAACCCTGATGGGATGCGAAGCACCCGCGCCGTTCAACCCGTGACGCCACCCGTGCGCAACGCTGCTGCTTCGCATCCCATCAGGGTTCCCTTTGGGAAGGTGGTGTTAATTTTTTCTGAAAGTATATACTAGAGGCCTTTGTGCCCTCTATGGGAAAGATGCCTGAAGAGCTATTCCCGTATCTGTGCACCTAAAGGACTGTCCGTTTGGGCCTGAGTTCGTTGTCTAGGCATGCGTTGTCTAGGCTTGCATTCTCTAGCCGTGCGTTGTCTAGGTGAGAAGACGAAGTCCGGTGGCTTCCGGTTAAGCCAATTGCGTCAGTTTGACGTCACTGAGCTACAAACAACTACCAAGGCTTTTCGAGGAACAGAACATGCACTTCAACGCGATGAGCGCAGTATTCTGAGATTCGCTACTCGTAACTTGAATATCCTAGACCCTGCTGTGATTCTCATGTGATGTTCGGCAGAAGTAGACGTGTCCACTCCGCGCACAGGTTCAGAATGGATCTCCCGAATATTTGAAAGACTTGAGTTACAGCATGTTACGAGTTTGTTCGATGTAAATAGGAAACCTTGCACCATTGTAAGACAGAACGCTCCTAGGCTAGCCAAGATTTCACGCAGGAACTCTTAAAACGTGCTCTTATCTACTGCAGATGCAACATCATAAAAGATCTCGGTGACTCGGTGCGCTTAGATCTTGTACTGCACCTTTCTGTCGTCCCTGTTCGCCATACTTTGTTTGCTGCGCAGTCTCTCACCACGTATACAAAATGCGGAGCCCGGCGAGTCTTAAAATGTGTCACACTTGAAAAAGACAGAGCCGTTTTTCCGCTCGTTGCAATCTTTTGTCGTTTACATGTGCGTCAGCGCGCGTTTTGAGGAATGTGTCGCCCCTCGACTGTCTAGTGTAGACGCAAACAGAAGAGGTGACCCGGAAACGCGCCGCTTAGGCATCTGCGACTCTCAAGGAGAAGAGCCTCAACGCGAGCTGTCGTGGCGTTGTCTTTCCGCACGAAGGTACTACAGAACAAAAATGCTACCCGCTCAGGCCGATTTCATCTCTCCTGTAGCACCGAGAGCAACGAATAAGCGAAGATGTAACAGGAAGGACATGTTTGCGCGAGGTGTGTCTGCACTTGACAGCAATACCTGGATAAACGTTCAGACATCCTTGTCAAGGCTCAGTTTGGTTTTTGTACCCGCGTGCGTGAGTGCGGAGATATTGGTCGGCAAAAGCAGCATCTCTTTGACCTGAAGGTCTTTCTTGAAGCTTCCCGGAAGAAGACGTGATATCTGGATCTTGTCGTATGCAGTTGACACCAAAATCAATATTTGCATGTTACCTTTCTGTATTTGGGAAGTGGGCAAACTTTTCGTGTTCTTTTTACAAAACGTACATTATTCTATGCACATTGCACCTTGTGACAGCAGCACTCGAGGGGTGCACTTCCGATGAGAATAACTGCAAGACAACCATCTTTCATAACGATGCTTTACAGAGCCCGCCTCTAATCGCTGTCGTGCGCACGGAAATCACTTACGCTAAACGTCGGAGTTTATTATGAACTCCTCGCTTTCTCTGAACAGGTAACAAAATGATATTGCACCCAATTAATGTGCTGTGTGCCTACACGGACTAAGTTCACAGTCGTATGGGGCTCGGAAGCAGCTAGGTTCATTTGTTAAAGCTTAACGCAAATGATAAGATTGTGGAGTGAACAATGGAAGTCGGCGAGGCAATTCACACTGGATATCGTGAAAGTGTTCCTCGCGTTAAGGTACAAACGGTATGCAATGCGCCATGCTGCGAACAGTAATTCCACTGCTACTGTCCGGCAACTACACCGCTCTCCTAAAGCAGATTTTTGCTCCTCTTTACTCCCACCCCAACCCTCGTGAAAAATTTTCTGCCGGAGGAAACATGGCGCTCTTATTCCAACGTCTGTGTGCTCCCTCCCCATTGAACTTTCTAGGATGGAGAAAGTTGTGCTTAGGAGACTTCGGACTTGGATGGCCTTTTACAGCGACAGTCATCTCAACATGAAACTGGTCTAGCTTACTATCGGGTGATACATGCCGATACTGCTCCGTGCCAGTAATGGAGGCAGATGCCTGCCAGCTGCTATGGATGTGTGCAGGCTTGCAGTCCCGTCTCCAACTGCCAGCCGGCCTACGCTACAATGCCACGACGAGCTTTGAACACTGGATAATTAACAAATTACGCAGAACATTACTTTAATTCGTGCGCAACACGGCCCTTGCAACCTTTTGGCGACACCATCAAAGCAACAACATGGCGACGCACAAACAAGGTGACACCAACCAAAGTAAGAAGTAGTTTGACTCATGTCACCCTGTTTTAACTCTAATATTATTCCAAAACGTTTGGAGAAGCATTTAATGCATGATCACGAAGTATTATTCCTGAAAAGAAAGTGCGTTTTTCAATAAAAAATGAGCACAGTGACTTCCACAGTTGTCAGGCACTTTATAAAAAAAACTGCCCTCCTCTTTGGCGAAGCCATCCGCTGCCAAACTAACCGAACAACCACAATGAACCACGTAGCCAACAAGGGAACGTGTACGAGGGCAGAGTTTCTGCGTACCTCACGTTCTGCTCCGTGCATGTTGAACGCGGTCACGGTAGATGGCGGCCATTTCGCAAATTAAACGACCGTTTTCTTGTTCTAGCCTAATGCAGTCTTCTTGGCGGCTGTATTCGTAAATTAGTTACTACTACCGTGGACTTGCTTCGCGAAAATGGATTTTGCGCAAACTTATTTCAGGCCTTAACTACACCGCAGCAAACCTTTGAACTCGTAACGAGCAATATGTGCACAGTGTCATTCTCATGGTAGGAAGGACATTTAACTACGGGGGTTTGCAACGTGGGGACATGAACTCTTGACTAACGGCGGTTTGCGGTTATTGTAACAGCGCCGTGCTGAGGTCTCGGTATTCCGGTGGGATATATGCCGTAAAGGATACGTGATGTCATAGAGCCATCTTTCTTGCCGTGAAAGAGAAAAAAAGAAATGTGAGCGTACGTGACATCGCATACACATTACACAATGAAGTTGCGCCACATCATGCACTGGTGCATGGCAAAGTGCACTAGGGCGGCGCGGTCACTGAACGACCCGTGGTTTTACGAGCAGAGGTGTATATGCACAACAGGTGTAGTCCAAACACAAAGGAAAAGCTTCGAAAGCTGTGAAGGACGTTAAGCTGTGGTAATGACGATGGTGATCAGCTGTGACGCATGGCCAGTTATGACGAACGCCTAACAGTGGGGCCTAGACTGATGACCATAACAGAAGGAAGTACTTTGTAAAGAATAATACGGTAAAGGTTGCAAAGGTAGGAATACCATTCAAGAGTGCTCAGAATCAGGTGTTTTTGTGAAGCACGCGGCGATGTGTCACGAAATTTTAGGTCGACATTTGCATGACGTTATCACGACAATATACTTTCGCTCTTATTGAGCGAAAGTATTTGGTATCTGCATCGAATGGGAAGCCGGCAGTGAGTGACACGGTCGCTTATTTGTCTCCTCTTAATCGTCATATGTTCCAAGAGAGATGAAAAATTTTATTGTGTGAATATGCATGTTCCAGGATTCTTAGAAAAAGTGTTAATGGTATTGCACAAAATCAAAGCTTCATTAGTTGTTTGCGCCACGTTCCAGAGATATCACTTCAAAACACCCGCATTAGTCTAACATGGTAAAAATAAATACGAAATATAAGATCTCCATAAAAACGGCTTTATTCTACCGCCCATAGCATCAGGGAGGTTCCCTTATTTGGAGAAATACCTCCTCTTCACTTAACGGCTAACCATAGATAATAGTATGAAGCAGAAGAAATGAGTATCTACTCTTACGTCATTGTCACGAGAACCGCGTTTCTTATATAGAACAGCGCTTTGTCCGTGATTTTTCTTCGATATTCGGATACCACTGATGTTTCACCACTGGCAACATCGACAGATCGTCGGAACACGACACCAACGCGTCGTCCAATGAAGTGACGATGTAACGCTGTGTCATCAAGGACGCCAGTGCCTGAAGATGACATAACGGAGCGTGTCAAGGCGTTCCCCACTCCTTGCATAGAGATGTTGCAGCAACTGCGTGAATATGTCATAGCCATGTTTTCCTAAACCAATAGTATTTCACAATGCCGCTGATCTTTGTTTAGGCCCTATACGCCACTATACCTTATTTTATCTGGGACATTGAGGGCTGCTTACTCAATGAAGTTGACTATTAGCCTCATGTTTGATGCTCTTTGATCATCCTTTCCCTTGCGCCAGAAAAATTTATTAGCTGACATAACGGACCCTTCCGCGGCTGTGTCAGTCAGGCCTAAGATTCTGCGCAAACGTTTGAAAAACATTACGGTGCTGGTAGTAGCTTTTATGCTGTTCACGCAAAGCGGACGTCGATTTTACCAGGGATAAAGACAGTTTATCCTTAAAAAGGCGGTGACAGCTTTTAGTAGTCCCGGATGTGTCATGCAATGACACAAATGGCTTGCTCGCAATGAATCGCTTTGCTTTAAAGAGTGGTGTGATATTTTGCGGCCATTGCCTTAGTTGGACGTGCCATCTCATCTTGCTCGAACAATCACGCATGATGCTGACAACCGCAAAATCAGTCACTATCGCGCACTTATCTCTACTTATGTAGGTATATTGCAGTTCCTACAATATAGTATATAAAATGCAGCCAATAACAAGTAAAAACTGATCCGCTGTCAAAATGCGAAGCAAAGTTTCTTGTTTTTTTTTTTAACCTGCTTGGTTAGCAATTCCAAAGAGAGTCTATTGTGAGTTTCTGCTCGCTTAACCAACGCACGCGATCTTCTTCGCAATGGTTTAAGTGGACCTGACCCGAGGCCTTTTTCAGCGGAAAATATTCTCTGAACATGGCCGTACAGATCACAAAATAGAAAATCGACGCGGGCATAACTTGAGTTGCTACACTCGGCCTGCTGAGTAATCGCTAGCATGTCCACAATGGACAGGCGCGTGTGCTTTACCCCTGATAGTCGCACCCCATTTCCTTTCTCTTTCTTCTTGATCCCTCCTTTCCCCCAGAGTAAGGTAGCAAATACTACGCGCGTCTGGTAGAGCTGCCCGTATTACTTTTTTAAATGTCAAGCATTTCTTGGCGGCCCCGCCACGGTGGTCTAGTCGTTATGGTACTCGGCTGCTGATCCGAGGGTCGCGGGATCGAATCCCGGCTGTGGCGGCTGCATTTCGATGGAGGCGAAATGTTGAGGCCCGTGTACTGTGCACTGTGCGATGACAGTGCACGTTAAAGAACCCCAGGTGGTCGAAATTTCCGGAGCCCTCCACTACGGCGTCTCTCATAATCACAGCTGGTTTTGGGACGTTAAACCCCACAAAACAACACAAACATTTCTTTGCGAACTTGAGCAAATTTGACCGTAACTATCTATCTATCTATCTATCTATCTATCTATCTATCTATCTATCTATCTATCTATCTATCTATCTATCTATCTATCTATCTATCTATCTGTCTGTCTGTCTGTCTGTCTGTCTAGACGCCATCTCGGTGCTTCCTGGTTGTCTCGTTGACCCCATATAAATCGAAACTTGGATGATAGGGTGCGTATCTATCACGAACACGTATGATTGATCTTTACATCACTGATATACTGATATACCGATACACTGATATACTGATCACTTACGTCACGATGAACAATACTTCAGTAAAGTGTGGCTCATACCCGTATTTCTCGGCCCATGGTGTTCGGGTATGTGCCAAAGGTGTTTGAATTTTATGCAGGCCATGTCAACCCCGGGCCAACTAAAATAGGTATGAGACTAAAATTTAGATATAACAAACACACAGACATGTACGGTCTGTAATATGCGAAGGGAACATACCAAGCGGCAGGCGGGTGTCGAACGAGGGATGCTGAGGCGCCAGGCAGGCACGCTGCCCCTAGGCTACGGCGGCACTTCTCACATGGAGAATATGGTAAATGAACCTAATGCAACGGCTAGTTGTACTTTTGGGTGGTTGTGTAAAGTCAACATCTCTACGCTTCTAATGTTCGTTAAGCGTAATTTTAAATAGGAATATAATAAAGGAAACATACGTTCTGCTACCGTTCGGCAGTGTTTTGCCCATCTTTGCTCGAGCCCGTAATGATACTTCAACTAACAACGCTCATGATATGCACGTCATCGCAATGTTGCCTGTATTTCTCTTCGACAAAACAGACGTTTCAGCTATGCACTAACGCGAATGGCAACAATACGTTCTACCCTGACCTACCATTTGATCGCCACGTGGCAGTCGAATTTCCTGAGTAGTCCATGTTAGGCATGTATACATACTGATGCACTTTCCAAAAGGTCGTTCGTTCAATTCGTAACACTTTGCTGAATGCCTAACGATTTGTCATCGGCAATTTTCATGTTGACCGCTTCTCATGACACTGATTCCCACAGTGCGTGGGATCTGCAGGATTTCTTTTTACTTTCCCCACATATCATTGGAAAGCTACAAACCAGTTGAAGCACGATTCCCTAAAGCAGACTCTCTGCACAATCGGTGGATATTTCCACTGCTCTGGCAACATCTCCTGCGTAAATAATAGTGACTAGTTCTCCACGATGAAGACACTTCTTCACTACCAGCTTCTCTTCCTTACCGTAGCATATCAACGAAATGATTGAGGTGGCACATTGTCTCGATCTGTATAGCACGCGTATTCAAAACATTTAGAGGAGCACTCTTCAGTCAATAAAACTTGATTGGACATCCCGAAGACATAACTTCTTCAAGGCTTATTAACTTTCCAGTTGAACAGTTTGTTGAATCATTGTCAGCGCGGAGCATACTCTGCGTAGGATTCGATCCTGCGACCGTCGGGTCACCAGGCAAGTGTTAAAATGTATAAGTAGGTTGCAATGCTTGTTACAGCTACGCCTTCTTAGTCCGCCCTGCGCTGTCATAGTAGTTGTATTAGTCGCGAAGGTGAGTATAAACAGGTAAAACACATCTTGCAGAGGCATTTTGAATGGATGAGCAGATCTCTGGAAACGATAGAGAACAAGGAATGTCGCTGCAGCTTCCAGCTATATTCACTGTTCTCCATCGTTTTTGGTGATATGTTCATCGATTCACGCCTCCATATTCCCCTGAGCTTCTCTTCTATCTTGCAGAGGCGGGATTTGTTGAAGCCGACTGACTGTAACACAACTGAAAGGAAAAGCACATGCTATGGGGGCTGCATTCGTTGTGTTTTTTTTTACATTAAAGGTGATGGTGTAAACACAGTGGCGCTTTTGGTACAAAACACCGGGAAAGCAGTTTGCAGGTCCTTAGAGGCTTAGAATAACTGTAATAACCAAGGCACCTGTGCGTACATAGAGCTCCATGTAGACGAGAGGCAGCGCACGACTGGCATAAAGCTTAACGTGCGCGTGTGCGCAAAATTACTTACTCTGAG